>OMLB01063022.1:25297-53483 GCA_900302555.1 Myripristis jacobus | reverse complement strand
GAGAGGTTGGGTTTAAGAACCACTTGGTTAAGGTTAAGGAGAGGTTGGGTTTAAGAACCACTTGGTTAAGGTTAAGGAGAGGTTGGGTTTAAGAACCACTTGGTTAAGGTTAAGGAGAGGTTGGGTTTAACCCTCCTATTATGTTTGGGGTCAATTTGACCCCAGCCAATGTTTAACGTCTCTAAATGAATGATTAACATCATTTTTTTTTTGCTTCATATTTAATGAGTGTTCCTAATGTAATGGGCACTACTGGGTAAAGATGAAATTGACATGATGATATGTTTTCAATGTCCTGTTCACACTTTGTAACGCATTGGTTATAAATAACGAAAAATTAATATTTCTTTCCAATTTCAAATCAATCAGTGAGATTTTATGGTGATTTGCATATTTTTCCATCGTCGTGTAAAAGGGATACTGGATGTATAAGTGGGGGTGGGGGGAGTTATGTTTTATTTAAAGGGCTATTTAGGTTTTCAACAAAAGAAACAAAGTACCTGACACATAAACTTTGATAACAATTTTAGTCATAATAATTTTGTGGAAGTTTAAACTGCAGGGGTCAAATTGACCCCAAACATAAAAGATGTTCAAAAACGTGAACATAACAGGAGGGTTAATTTCAAAACAAGTGAGAAACCATTTTCTCGCTGAATAATTTCATGAAGTTACCTGCAGGTTTCACTTCAGAGAAGAAAGTGCCAACTTTCTTCCCCTCTACAATATCTGTGATGACATGGCCTGTGACCTTGGGATGTGTGCCATTTGCAATGACAACAGAAGTGCCACCCTGTAGTGCCCACAGGGCTGCTTTCACCTGTGTTAGAAAATAAGATTGAGGAAGCTGCATTTCTGTAATCATTCAACACACAAGACTTAGATAATGTATTTTCTGCCATGCTGACCTTGGCTTCCATGCCACCAATGCCCACTCTGGACTTAGTGCCATATGTGATGGACTGCTGGTCTCCAGGATAGAAAGTATCAATAAGTTTGGCATCATCTGTTCCTGGGGGACTGTCATACAATCCTGTAGGATGGAGATTTTTTTTGATTAATGCATGATTAGCTGACATCTTTTGTTCAAATGAACCCGGGTTAAATATGATACTTATGAGAATGTATTTGTATGAAAAGTGCTATATAAATAAAAGTCTGACTGACTTATTGATCTATTGATGAATCAAGTAAACACAATGACTTCATATAAAAGCTGAAAAAGAGAATCACAGGATACTGGAAGCAATCAAGACAACACAAATGAACTGAATTAATGTCAGTGCTCTTCATTCCTTCATGTGAGCAAAAAGCAGATCAGATAAAGTGTGAATTTATGTACCTTCAACATCAGACAGGGCAATTAGGAGGTCTACTTTCATCTCAACAGCCAGGCGTGCGGCTAAACTGTCATTATCCTTGATGCTTATTACCTGAAATACGACAGTAAATTTCATTAAATCAACTGGAAAATGACTGTATCTCACATACTCTATGTAGTAACAGCTAATGAAATGAAACCATGCAACAGAGCCCCTGACTCCACTTAACCACAACACCAAACAGCCACTGACAACACACAACACCAGTATGGTGTGCAAAAACTCCTTCCAAGAGGAGCCAACAGGCAGGTTTGTGCATAGTGAAATGGCAGGAATCAGCCAATTACCCCTGAAAGCAAGAACAACATACAGTACTTGTTATGGAGCATGTGAAATGTTAGCAAATATTTAAACCAGAAAAGAAAATTAAAAGCATGTGCCCAAGAGAGTGAAATGTTAGTGAAGGTGGAGAAATGAGTGAAGAGCAACATACGTTGTCACTCATGCATGCCGCATGTAAGCCACCATCACAACTCGGGACCACACTCAGCATTCCCACCATGCCCTTCACACAGTACCCACATTTACCCCCTGCAGATCACTGCTGGGAACAGGGGGTGGCACCACAGCATCGTTGGTGTTGATGATAGGAACTATGTTCATCCGCAGAAGTTCATGGAGTGTGCTGTTCAGGTTGCGGCGCTTTTGCTCATCATGAAAATCCAGGTTGGTCACCAGAATCTAGAGTATTGGAAAGACATGGAAAAAGTCATGATCAAATCATTTGCTGTTACCACCCTATTCTGCTGTTACATGCTGAGTCCGACAACAACAGGCTGTAGCTGGTGACACAGGCAAAAATGAGATGTGTGGATCAGCATGGATATTCTGCATCTGCACTGCTGCACAATGCCATTACTCAGGCAGATTTTTCTCCATCCAGTACATACCTGCGCAGTGCAGGTGCTGTACTGGGTGAACATAGCTTCATACAACGCCATCAGACCACTCTGCCCGGCAGCAGCACATGCCCGTGCCTCCAAGACTGGAACTGACTGGAAAACAGACAGAATTCAGCAACATAAACAACGGTACAGATGTATAATCCAATGGATAAGTACACATTCTTCCAATGCTTCTCAAACATTTACATTGATAAAATAATTCTTCGCTGATTATTTACCATGTCCTTAAGCTGGTTCTGCCCAGAATGCAAGGCTTGCCGGACACTTTGAGACAACAGTATCTCATGTCTTAGTCTCTGCTTCCCAAACGCCACAGCACCACTGGTGACAATCATCATCTCCCGGCCTTGGTTCTGCAGCATAGCCACCTGATGGTCCAACAAAAACACAAATACATTCAAGTCCTTCTTGCACAGTCAAGGTCACTCCCCAGACGTTGTACTGCAGGTAAATACAGACTGACAAAGCAGGGCTCAAGGCCTCCTCTCAAACCCGAATATCTTTTCCACACTTAATACAATCATCGTCAGACTTCCCTGCTGATGTGTGTTCATAACACCGATGTGGCATTACCTGCTCCACTATTGAGGCAAGTCGTCCCAGAGCCAGACCACACTCATCTCCCCGTGTCACCACAGCACTCCCCAGCTTCACAACAATGCGTTTGGCCTGTTTTAACTCACTGCGGTGTGCAAAGGACTTCCCATGGGGGCGGGGAAGAGAGACTGTCAAGAATAATAACAATAAACACCAGATTTTATTACAGATCATCACAACACAACAACTATCATTCTCTTTCATGCAGGTCAGATATATTGAGAATAGGCTGCCAGTTTGGTGTGGCATGGTGTTGGCGGTTTACGTACTCTGTGAAAACGCTCTGACGAAGCGTGGGCAGACATTTGATTGCCGGGTCTTGGGTGGCAGGCAGGAACACAAGGCCAGCCTTGCAAACATGGCACCGAGATGTGAGGGCTGCAAGTTAAACACACAAAGTTACTCACATGATCAACAACTTTCTGACTCATCTGACATCAGCAGCCTGTTAATATGCAAGACTACATATTAATGATTGACCAACGATAGTGGCTAACCTAAAACAGTGCAAGACGACATAGAAACGACAGAAGCATTTTAGATATTTCTGATTAGCTGGAGAGCTCATGATCAAGCGCCTTTGTGATCAGCAGTGTGTTGATGAACTTGACTCAGTCATTCACAGAGGATGATGGCTGCTTTTGGCAGCAACTAACATATGCTGGATAAAAAAATCAAGGTTGTTGATGCTAGTAACACTAATAAACTGCAAAAAAAAATCACGAAGATATATCTGGCTTATTAGGCTAACACTTAGCAAAGTTAAAAACGAATAGCTGAATGAAATAGACAGTTGAACCGATAGCTAGGGCTAGCTAACAGCAGCTAGCATTAGCTTGTGAGCTACCTCGCCTAAAGGAAGTTTTCTCTCTCTCTCTCTCTCTCTCTCTCTCTCTCTCTTTTTAACAAAATGTGTAGACTTGTTATGAGGAGACTGTCTCTTACCAAGCAATATGAGATGCAACACTGTCCACCAGTGTACTGTGTGTAGTGGGTGCACTGCCAAGGACAGACACGTTGTCAGATGAGCTGGGCTGGCGGAGCCCCCTGCCACATACACAGACCTCACGTTGGCTGGGAACCGCAGTGGCTGGATTGAGCTATTCACTAACGCCATCTGCGCATGATTTCTGGGCACATACACAGCGGAGAACTGGGCTTGCGCAAATGACGACAGCAGTGTGTAAATATGCACGTACGCAAAACTATGGGCGGAAACTTGAACCGCTGCATGTATGACAAAGACCAAGATGTACTGGAGGGTAAAATACACGTATTGTTTGAATGTGTCATACCCTACCTTACTTCTGATAATGATAATAATAATTTAAAAAAAATGGATAGTGTCATAAAGTGTCATAGCTGCAGTGTCACTGCATTCACAACCACGACTGACACACAATCTCATTATGATAACAGACCACTAAGTGAGAATATTTTTTTCCAGTTTGATGGGGATTTGTCATACAATTAAAAAAAAAACAAACAAAAAAAACGGTAAATTTGTTTATCTGACTTTTTTCTCTCTTTTTTTCAAATTTGTCGCTGTTTTTTATGCATATCCTCCTATAACCCTATAGTTTGAAATAGTTCAGAGGAAGAGACCCACATCTCTTGGTAATATGACACTCAGGCACATGAGCTGTGTGTGCATGCCAAAAGAGGTCTATGAAACATTCATGAGCAGGAAGGCCAGGGGCAGGATACAGTGCACACTGAGGCGCCATAACAGGTTCAAACAGAGCCATGGGGACTGCTGAGGATACTTTGAAGTGTCCAGTCTGCCAGGATCTCTTCACAGAGCCAGTGACACTCCCATGTGGACACAATTTTTGTCTCACCTGCATCCGGGTCGTCTGGGATGCAGATGTCTCCGAAGATGGTCCTTTCTTCTGTCCAGAGTGTCAGATTTTCCTTCCTTCCAACCTTACTCTGGAGGTCAACGTCAGCCTTCAGACTAAGGTTAGGGACTTCAGCAGCGACAAGACGGCAGCAACAGAGCTACAGACAACAGCAACCACAAGCGAGACATCCACTTCCACCCCAACTATCTGCTGTGACCACTGCATACAGGCAGCAACGGTGGCCGTACGGACCTGCCTGACCTGTGATGCCTCGCTGTGCCAGGCCCACGCTCTGCTGCACCAGCAGAGGTCGGCTCTGAAGGAGCACACAGTGGTGGAGGTGATCGGGGACCCCCTGTCTCTGAAGTGCAGGGAGCACCGCGAGGAGCTCAAGTTCTTCTGCATGGAGGAAAGGGTCCCTGTGTGCTGTTTGTGTGTCCTGGCTGGCCTGCACAAGAATCACCAAGCTGCTCAGCTCCATGAAGCCTGCACAGATTTCAAGGTGAAGACTCTGCATATAGATGGCGTGACATGAAAAGGATATGATGATTAGTTTTTCACAAGGGATTGATTTTCTCATAGCTGTCATGATCATTTCTGCATTCCTCTGTCAGAGCATTTATTTTCACTTTTTTTTTTATCTCTGTCTTTAGAAAATGTTAGAGACAACCATGAACCAACTGCTGAAGAGGAGAAGTGAAGCAGAACATGCCATCAAGGACCTGGAATCACTGTATACACAAACAACGGTACAATCTATGTGGGAGATCTCCTGATCAATAATTCATTATTTATGCACAGCACGATGCCGCACATGCATTAAAAAATAACATACATACATATATTTTGTTTTCATTTTCCAGAAGTTTGCTGCTGATTTCAGAGAGAGAATCTCAGACAAGTACAGCAGAATTCGTGTTGTGCTGGACGGTGATGAGCGTCTTATGATGCAGATCATAGACACAGAGGAGGCGTACATGACAGAGTGGCTGGAGACTCAGAGAGGCATCATGGAGGCCCAGATCAAAGAGATAGACAAACTCAGAGCCTCCAGTAAATCACTTCTCCAGGAAACAAATGATCTCAAATTTCTACAGGTAAGTCAATGATAATGAATATTCTAATAATATGTTTTTTAGTCATATAACCAAGTACAAGTCGAAACAAATCAATGTAAATATTTACAAATGTAGTTATTATGTTAATTATATCTCAGTGTGCAGTGCATGATATTTTTTTTATCTTCAACAGAAAATCACAGCACAGAATCTTGGGTGAGTTTATTCTTGACTTCTATCTATCTAAAATGCTTCTCCTGGATATATAAGTCCTGCCGTCTAATCATTTTCAGTTTTTACTGTAGCAAACCTCTGGATTTAGCACCTATCCAGGAGGTAGACAGAGATCAGTGTGACCCAGAGAGGTTGAGAACAGTAGAGAGGCTGGTGGACGACCTTTCTGTGGCTCTGTCTCAACACTTCCCACGGATATGGTCACGTGAGTACGAAATCAAATATTTTACACTCTAAAGTCAACCATGACTGCCTGTGTAGTATATATGATATGAAAATGAAAATTGAATAAAAATAGGAAAATCAAAGCAATAGTGAGTTCTGAAGACATTTTGGGGCATCAGTATTTCCAAGACATCTAAAGACTGAGGACAAACCTTACGATATGTCAAGATGTCTACATGAATGTGTCTTCACATACAAACTGAGACAAGCATGGTGAAGATGTGCACACTGAATGTTTATGTCCATTTGTAGATCTAAGTTCTCCTACTTTGGACTCCAAGACAGCACACCCAAAACTAGAAGTATCCGAGGATAGGAAACAGGTGTACTGGAGCAGGCAGCCGCTGGATGAAGCTCCAGGCCCTCAGCTGTATGACTCCCAGTACAGTGTCCTTGCTCTGGAGTCTTTCACTTCTGAACAGCATTACTGGGAGGTCGTTGTCCATGAGAAACCTTACTGGCTGATTGGGGTGACCACTGGGCCAGTCGGGAGTGAAGCTGGACCAACACGAAGTCTCTCCAGCGTGGATGTGAACAAGACCTCCTGGTGCATCTACCATGGAGACGGGCAGTACCTTGCATGCCATGATACCCAGGAGAAGCAGCTACCAGTTGGTGGGAAGCGAGTCCGAAAGCTGGGCATTCTAGTAGATCTCCAGAAGGGGGAGCTGTCATTCTACAATGCCGATGCCTTGACTCTGCTTCACTGTTTCTCTGTGCAGGTTACAGAGCCCCTCTACCCTTTGCTTAACCCTTGCATTGACGTGAATGGTCTAAACAGGCAGCCTCTCACCTTGTTTTGCCTTAAAGACCACTGGGATTGGCCTCTAAACACAAATGGAGGTAAAGAATGAACTTTCTAAGGAGGAAGAGCCCTGCCATGAACACAATGCTCACAGATTCTTTTTTTCCCCTCTCAAAAAGTGTTTCCTCTTTGTGCCCACATTAAGAAAATTAAAATTGAGACTCTAAGTACAGTGTGAGGTTATTTTTCTGTTTCTGTTTTCTGTTTCTGTTTGTTTGCTGTCAAATTTGTGGTGCTATAACATCACCAGTCCACAAAACTGGAGCTATTCACGTCCATTTTAAAATGTATCTTGCAGAATTGAGTGGAACAGAATTCCGCAGGTAGAAAAATGCTGGTTGATCAATGCATTACCACACATCTAAGTATAGTTTTGACAATTAATAGCTTTAACTATGCAGGGTTACGACATTTTTCCTTAAATCAAATTCAAGGCAATTTTCAGGCTTTTTTAAGGTGAATATTCATTTTCAAAGCATTTTGGAGCTTTTCCAGCACGTTATGGAAAAATGGTTATTTCACTTCTTCATCACACTGAATTGAATATTGTTGTGCCATAAACAAACAACAAAAATCATGTCTAGGCAGAGCATTCTACAGAGGGAAGACAAATCAGAAGAAAAACACAATAGAGTTTCAAATTTCAAATGAGTCCCAGCAATTTACAATGAAAAACAGTAGAATTACAATTTCAAGCAGCTGCAAACACTTTATTCAAAATCCAAGCCCTTTTCAAACCTTGAAAATACCACCTCAAGTGTTTTCAAGGATTTACAGTACCCATGCAAAATCCTGTATGCCAGAGCAAACAGTAGGACAAAATTATCTTTTGCATCAACTGTAAGAAAAGCAAAGGTCAAAAAACATAGTGACCCCAACAGAAGACGTACCAAAACATCCCTGCAAGCCTATTGACCAGGAATGATAAAAAGAAGTAAAGAAATTACCCTTGAGGAAAGCTACTTTAACACATTCTTTTTCTGTTTTGCATTATTGGTTATAATTTAAGCAATTATATAAGCTGGTGCATCTTTAATCAACTTTATTTAGCACCTTTTCTCTACAGTAAAGACAAGCCACACAGTCAGCAGCTAAGCCACCATGTTTGTCTTGATCCAGTTGAGGAAGTGAATGACCCGGGTGTAGACCCCTGGCTTGTTCCTGAGTGCACAGCCATACCCCCAGCTCACCAGGCCATACACAACATGTGTGCTGTCATTGTCACATGTCAGTGGTCCTCCAGAGTCACCCTGCAGCACACAAAATACTCAGTGAGAACAGTAGTATCATGTTTTCCCCCACATATTCTGCTCTGTGACACTTGCTGTTGGAAGAGAGTACGATCACACACGTCTATCACCTCTATCTGCTCCATGTCATCCCCCACTAACCTGGCATGAGTCGACTCCTCCCTCAAGGTACCCGGCACAAATCATGCCATCATCCAAGGAATTTCCAAGGACTGAAGGTCTGGAACAGGTATTCGAATCAATCAGTAGCACCTCAGCCTCCAGGAGGTGGCTGGAGCCGCTGTTAGCTGTTCAGAAGGGTGGGAAGCAATGAGAAAATTAGTGAGATATCATTGAGGCAATGGTGCAAACCCACAGATATGATCAAATTTACATATGACAATGAACTGCATAAATTAGCACTTTCCAAAGTACAGCCCAAGTAAAATTGGGAAAAAGATTCAAAAGAGAGAATGATTATTGTATTTGATCAGCTTAAATTTTGAGAAGCAATTTTGTGATGACTTGCCCCTTGAAAGGCATATATAATGGCATAAGACCTGAGCAGCTAATTCTCTCATGTGAATAGATTATTTTGTAAATTTTGAGCTATGACCACAAATAGTTGTTTAGTCCTCAAGGCCAAAAAAAAGGGGCAATTTTGGCAGAGACACACATTGTCTCATGAAGTGAATATCATCACATCACACACTTTTGAGTGTTAGGATAAGCAGAGGGAGCAGATAGGTACAGTACATTCCTCTTACATTCCTCAGTGGCGCCCCATCCAGAAACGGTGCACTCCTTCCCATAAGGCAACGCAGTGTCAGGCAAACATGCAGCCTTCACAAATCGAGTCTCTCTGGCGCAGACTCCATTTGTGGCTTTGAGCTTCAACAGAGCTTGGAGGAGAAACATTAAACTGATGTTATTATATCAGTCACTGATATTGCACTGATGGAGATGTTGGCATATAAATTACAATAAAGCACAAGAAGTAAATGTCGTGTCTGCATTTACCTATGTCATTGCTAAGAGAGTTTGAGTCGTAGCCGTTGTGCACTATTGCCCTCTCCACCTCGATGATTTGCTCTGCGGGCTCGTCTGAATCCAGAGTGAGTCCTCCCAGAACCACCCGCATGTCACTGTTCCCAGAACTGTGTAAAAATACACAAATGCCAGGGTAACAGCTGTTATAGTGTACACCTGCTTATATACATGATTTGAATAGAATTTCCACTTTCCATTGACAGTTTCACTGATGACTTTTTTAGTAGCTTTCATCCTCATTTGCACATGTAGGGCTCTGATTTGACCCACTCCGTCTTCTGAAAAAAATGTACTTGCTCACAATTCAAGATCAGGACGCTAAAGGAAGTTGCTGGGGAAGTTGGACTCCCACAAGGATCAATATTAGTTCCATTGCTGTTCAGTTCCTCTGTCAACAATGTCCTCCTGTCAAATGTATGCTGATGTCACAGCTGTCTATGTACATGCAAACGATACATTTCACATTATTTTATTTCTTTTTTTGAATTAAAAAGACACATCTGACATCTGAACCTGAAGCATGTGCACTAGGAGAGAAAGCTGAGGTAGTATAGAAGTTTAAATGTCTAGTTTATGTCTAGTTTTTGTCAATTCGTTGGACACAGACATGAAAGATCACCCTCAAGCCACTATATGCATATCAGTGTATACAGTGTGGTGTTCCTCTATAAGCAAGTGGCTGGTTGTTTGTTACTGTAGTCATCATCATATTTGGCTTACATGCAATGGGCAGCTGTCAGAGCCCAGCAACTATCAATGAGTGCCCCTCCACAGATGTGACTGTATCTTTGACCGCGGGTGTTGACCTGCAGGGAGAGCTGCCAAGGTATGGCACCAGGAACAGACTTCAAACCGCCATAGATGCGGGAGGCGAGCCTCATAGGCTGAGGCTTGCCGCAGGAGGAGAACTGTGTGGGACTGAGGTCGGCAGTGGTGGTCGGAACCGGAGCGACTGTGGATCCCGCTTCTGGAAAGAAATAATAATACTAGTACTTCTTGTCACAGCTGCTACATATTCAGAGGTTTCTGAGGCGTTAGTGACTGACCTGTGCTGCACCTCCTGACGTTACAGTATTCCCACTGTACTCTTCGGCCTCTCCTTATGAAGCACCAAGGCTGCCTGTCTCCATCTGGGTTTCTGGGTCATAAACTTTATGTGTGAGGTTACACTTCACTTACATTTCATTATTTGCATTAGTATTCCTTGTGAATTCCAGAAGTTGTAAATATGCCTCTGAAACTTGAGTTCATTCAAAAATGATTATAATGGGAACAACTTCCAAAATAAAGAATGTCAATTATATTTTCAAAGAACCATTATATCATTCTTTTCTTTCTGTACTGTAATGTACCCTATGTGCATGGCACATACATTTACTAGCATGTCAACTCAAAAGTTTTTATTGCTCAGTACCCCAAAGTATGTACATGTAATAAAACAGTAACATTAATAACATACACAAAAATATATAAAAATATATAAAAGCTAGATAACATCCAAAAGGGAACATTAGTAAAACATCTGAAAATGTATAAAGGGTGAAATAAAAAAAAAATGCAATGCAAAATATGCACATAAAACTGTACATTCACACCATGACATATATGAAGATACACATATATATGATTATGTAACATATAGCCTAGTATACATACACATACGAAACCATGTGCACATAAAAGTACTTATATGTGAGCCTGCCTCCTACCTGCAGAAGTTGTGAGGGCCCAGCCCGTCAGGGTCCTCAAAGGCAGTGAACGGATTAGTTCCTGTCCTCAGGATGAAGTGGGAATTCCAGTAGAGACACTGAACTCCATTTTGTGCCTCACTCACATTTCCACGATATGACTCTCCATCACCCTGATAGCAGTCCTGCGGGCCTGGTGAGGATATCCCAGCAAATGAGACAATATACTGTAAAGTACAGAACAAAAGGAAGCCAAACAGCAAGAGGTGATATTTACCAACGTGGCAGAGACGTCCCTCAAATCCCTCAGAACAGTCACATCTGAAGTCTGTGCCATCAGGGACGCATGTGCCTCCATTCTTACATGGATTATTCTGACAGACTTCAGCTGCTGTATGGGGCAAACAATGACACAGCAGGTTTCCACATTTTTGATGACTTGGATGGATAATAGAAGTGAAATTGAACCAATGGGGTATTTTTCAAACCTTGTCTACAGTTCGGGGGCTGGAAGGGCTCATTGCATTTGCATTCGTAGAAAGGAGCAGTAGAGGTGATCACACAGTCTCCGCGTCCACACGTACCACGCTTACAAACTCTGGGTCCTGTGAGAAGAAATCACAGTTTTGGCTCAAGGCAGCACCGACTAACCCTCTGCATTCGAAATGGGCGTAGCCAATGTTTAAAAATGGGCGTGGCTTAGCACAAAGTGCACTATAGCTGTACTTTCCAGCTATTTACTCTACTGAGTGCCATCTTGTTGTTTATGTGATTCTCAAATCACATAACAAATCCTTTAACAGATGATAAAGTATGACACATTTAAACCGTGACACAGGTTTCATTTTCTCTTTCCTGAGTATTTAAGCTTAAATTGTCCTTGTGTTTGAATTATTCTTGGTTTCAAAAGAAAAATACTCATTTGAACTTGGACCTACACAACGGTATATTTGCATATAAGAAATCTTTTTTTTGCCCATACTCCATTTAAATAATTTTAATCACCATACTGATATAGGAAATGCAAGAAAGAAAATTGACGTACATTAAAAGTACAAACCTTTCTGACATCTTTTTCCTTTGAAGGGAGCAGGGCAGTCACATTTGAAATTTCTGCTTCCCCTCTCCGTACACACACCGTTGTTGAGGCACGGGTTTGGATTGCACCGGCCTAGAGTATGAGCAAAGTATAGAGGGAAAAAAATATAGAGATCTGCTGGGAAAATGCTATATACTCATAGTCTTCTAGAAAATTATGTTGTAGAGGTTAGAACAGAAATAAGCTTCTCTGAACACATGATTTTCCTTTACCGTCTGGTTCCTGCATTTTGAAAACCCATTCTTCATCAACATCGTCCTCATCAGCATCGTCATCAATTTTGTCATCGATAACTGAAATAAAAATATAATTTATGTGTGGGTTCACATCACTCCATCCAACTTCCACCCCTCCCTTCCTCAGTAAACAATAAATGGCCGATAATACTGTGATATGCTTACCATTTAGTTGTTCAGGCTGTTTTCCAAAATTGAAACGTGGCTTGAACTTTCTGTGTAATCTTCTCGACTGATTAGATAAACAAAAATAAGATGATAAGATAAGATCATAATGAATTCAAACAGTTCTGAGAGTATAACCATGTCAGGATTGGAGAAAAGTTTCCTCATAGGTGTTTAATCAAAAGAAAAATAAATAGGAGAAATCAAAACTCTTTTCTCTCGTATATCATTGATTTAGCCTGATATTGCTGAGTTAGCTCCACAACACATTCACTATTGTTAAACATACAGTGGTGGAAGTAACAGAGGAGGAATAGAAATTGCTATTGCTAAGTATTATTACTCTGCTGATGTTTTAGTTAAGTGGAAGTACCACTGTAAAAATCTACTTAAGTAAAAGTAAAAAGTAGAGTGAGTAAGTAAGTAAATTGCCGAGTTACTTTTTGGAAACTATAGTTTTTGTTAGATGTGATTCTTTTCATGAAATTCCGAAAGGATGACAGTGCAAAGTTCAAACCACGTTCTTTGAAGTGGAAATTTGGAAATCACTTAAAAAGTGCACCGAGGCTGAACTCCTCCTCTCATCTCTGCTGACTGACTGTTCACTGTGAGGGGGCTTCGCAATTTATGGTCCAGTTTCTGATGCTACAATATTTGTGCTCTTTAATTGGCAGTATTTAAAATGCAGCTAAGAATAATATCAGCACAAATCAGCAAAAAATTACTTTAAAGTAAAGTTAATATATTTGAAAAAGTACAAGTACAAAAAAGCATTACATTACAGTAAGTAATTAGTAACTATCTAACTAAAATGGAAGGAATCTCTGTCTGTATGTCTGTCCTTTGATCTTCTCAACAACCGTTCATCCGATAGACTTCACACTTGTCAGATGTATGGCTGAGGACCCAAGGAAGTGCAGTGTCGAGTGTGAAGTTGCTTGGATGAGCGGTTCTCCAGAAAGCTGCAAGTGAAAGGCTAAGCGATCGGCCTGTTCCAAACAGGCTCGTTTTGAACAGAGCACTGCACTAGTGAATAATTACTTACTTCCATCACTGCATATCTTCTCAAAAACACTATCAAATACACTGCGATTAAAAATAACAGCAAGACATGTACAATTTCATCCCTACTTTGCCTGCTTTCCACTGCAACTCCAATGAAAGTCAGTATAAAAGAAGGGGAGGCAGACCTGAGCAGGTACGCTGAGCAGCACAAAGAAGAAACACGCGAGGAGCAGCCCGAGCTTCATGATGGCAGTGATTGTCAGGGTGCTTTGCGGAGACAATAGTTGTCAAGTGGATTATATACTCCCTCCCCAAATCTTTCTGGACTGAAGCTAGACTAACCTGTATTGCTAGACACCACAGACAAAGAGTCTGCAGTTGATATTTCCACAGCCTCCCTGTTTCTCACCAAGTGTTTCATAAGAGCTGAAGGTGTTTACATGAGACATGGCAGAGGACTTTTTGTGAAATATGTGAAACTATAGGGTCTTTAAGTCTTCACGCAACATTTTATTACGTGTGCCGACTTCACTTGAAGATGCTGTTGCCACTGGAATGTGTAGTGGAAATACAGGATTGTTTTGGGGAAGGCCACATGACAAATAAAATCATTATCAGAATGATGATGAGGATGATTCAGTGAAAGGAAATAACAGAGCACAATGAAAAAAAGATATGCCAGATTTAAAAAAAAAAAAAGTAATAACACACAAAACAATGACAATGAAACAATGAAAAAAAAATTAAATAACCAATTGAAACAAGAGAATGAGCTGTTAAATACACGAATAATATGCTTGGTTAAATAAATATGTTTTCAGTGGTGTCCTGAAAATGTCCACTGAACCAGTCTCAGCCTTCACATGCAAGTTAATACATGAGACATTGTTTTGCATGGGTGAAAAAAATAATCTGAAAAATTGTGAAGTGACAGCATTTATTTATGAAAAACAACAATTAAAACACGAATAAACTGATTATAATTGTGAGTTGTTCATAGACACAGCCTGATTACACATCCATTCCCCGCTCCTGACTCTAAGTACATGCAAGTATGCAAGAGCTTTACTTTCAACTCGGCTATTTCACATGAAGTTTTGGACCTGAAAAGCCAGATGCCACTTCACAAAACACACACACAAAAAAAGAAATCATGATGAAAACAACACACTCTTTTCAAAAATGAGCACTTTTACACTGACTGTTGTTTGGTAACCAAGGCTGTTTAAGCAGCAGCTGTTTCTGTCTTTGATTTGATCCAGTCCAGGAAGTGAGTGACCCGTGTGTAAACGCCCGGCTTGTTCGCCCTGCCACATTTGTCGCCCCAGCTCACCAGACCATAAATGACATGGGTGCTGTTCTGATCACATGTCAGCGGCCCTCCAGAGTCACCCTGGGACATCACAGGAAGCAGTTGGAATCAGAAAATGCCATAATTAAAAGAATAATTGTTTGGTGGCCACACACACACACACACACACTAACCTGGCAGGAATCCACTCCTCCCTGCAAGTGGCCAGCACAGAACATGCTGTCATCCAGGACGCTGCCGTAAATCTTTGTTTCAGAGCATTTTTCCTGGCTGATCAGCATTACCTTGGCATCCAGCAGGTGGTTGGAACCATAGTCAGCTGAATCCAGGAACAAAGTGAAAAACAGAATACATTGAAGTATTGTCCTGTTACTCTAATTTTAGCAGTTTTCATGTTTGCATTTCAAGGTTCGAGCTTGACAACACGTTCTATCAGCCTAATGTTCATGAAGGCCTTTCAAAACTCAGAGTAGCTGACTATTCAAAGATGAATTATGTAAAATTGCCAAAGTTCTACTGAAGTGGTGAGATTTAGACTGACAAAGACATAGAAAATGCATTTAATCAATCAGTGAGACTGATGAGGGCCATGCAGACAGAGTCCTCTTCAGGGTAGAAGAAGGCTCTCTCTGGAATGTTGGTTGGAAATAAAGGAGTTGGAGTGTGCAGCTTTCCTTTGTTTCCAAACTGTGTTTGCTCAGTGTCCTGCACCTCCTGCTTGTTCAACCTCATTCTTCACCCTTAACCATGTTCACCCAACCATCATGTCCACTTTGTTTTTGTCAGATGAGTCTAAACAGACCTCACTTCAGTCAAGCCTTGGCAGTTCTGCATGTTGCACCTTTAAAGACACACACTCTAACAGAATCAACAGAGATCTGGAAAATCTTAGAAAGGTCATGGAGGCTTTAACGCTGTAGCTGCATGGGTCTTACATTCCTCAGTGGCACCCCATCCAGAAATGGTGCACTCTGTCCCGTCATTTAGCGGGGCATCAGGCAGACAGGCCGTCTTCACAAACTGGGTCTCATGGGCACAAATGCCGTTGCTGCCCTTCAGCCGCAACAAAGCTTTAGAGAAGACAGTTCACGTTAGTCACAGTGACATGAAAAATTACTTTTTCATCTTGTTAGATACTTTTCCAAGAACTAAAAACAATCCTTTACATTGACCTCATGGCAATACTTATCAAACAATAGATATAAAAGTTTCAACTAATAAAAGCAATGATTATTATTATGAATAATAATAATTTCTCCTCCATCCATCCCATCATATAAAACTCTCCATTTCTTTCAGAAACAGTTATTTCCCTTTTTCACACTCATGTAAAAACTTTGTACATTTCTACACAGTCAGACATATGCATCACCTATGTCGTTGTAAACAGCTGAGGGAGTCTCTCTGTAGTTCTCATGCCTAATGGCCTCCTCCACTTGTAAGATCTGCTCTGTGGGCTCCTCTGAATTAAGAGTCAAATCTCCCAAAACCACTTGCATGTCATTGTTGCCCACACTGTTCAAACAAAAACAACATATATTAGAGGAAGGTTCCCCACTGTACATGTGTGATCTAAAGGTACTCCATGTTTCCACAATGAATTCATGTTTTGTGTTGTTTAAGATGTGGATCTGTTAGGAGTTTGCTTACACACAATGGCCAGCTGTCAGTACCCAGCAGCTTTTGATGAGAACCCCTCCACATATGTG
Source organism: Myripristis jacobus (assembly GCA_900302555.1). Lineage (NCBI taxonomy): Eukaryota > Metazoa > Chordata > Actinopteri > Holocentriformes > Holocentridae > Myripristis > Myripristis jacobus. The sequence goes on along the minus strand of OMLB01063022.1, from coordinate 36,940 downwards.
TCTGTAGGGCTGGTTGGAGTCCTTGGGTCTCACTTGCAGGGACACCTGCCAAGGCTGAGCTCCTGGAATCGCCTTCAGACCCCCATAGATTCGAGTAATGGGCTTCTTAGGCTGAGGTTTCCCACACGATGAGAATTGCTCCAGCGCAGCGGTGGCATTGGAGGTTGGCTGAGCTGCAGTGGGTTTAGAAGTAGAAGAAGTATCTGGAGCCTCGCTTGGTTTCTCAGGTGTGGAGGGTTTGGTAGGTGGTGGCTTGGTGGCTGCTGCAGTATGGGTTTCTGCTTCGGTGGGTTTTGGAGCAGTGGGCTGAGGACCAGCAGAGACTTCTTCAGTGGGTGCTACATCTGAAAACACACACACACAGAATAATGACAAATGGCTGTGGCTGACTTCTTGCTCACCTGGAAGGGCATGTGAGGCATTAGAGGCCAACCTGTGGGTTCGGAACACTCTGTCACATCACAGTAGTCCCATAGCAGCCTGCGACCTCTCCTGAAGAAACACCACGGCATCATGTCTCCATCCGGGTTTCTAGTTCAAAGAAAACCTTTGAGTGAGCACCATCCCCTTTTATTCTGTACCTGCAAGAACTATCCATTTTAAAGAGTAAAGAGTAACCAGGCATGCTACTTCACCATTAGAGGTCAAGGTTCACAGAAATTTGTGTGAGAGGCTTAATTCCTCTTTAATTATTATATGAGTCATTTAACATTGTCCTGATTTTAAAATTCTCACGTTTGAAGGATTTCCTTAAAATAGTTTTTGAGAATTTTCTTCAGACATGCAGTATCTTCAATTAAAGTGGGTCACACTACACCAGCAGCATCAAGACTATGTCACCTGATTCAACAAAAGTCTGGGAAGATTTGTGAGGATGAATGTTTGTTACAGTGCATACACTTATTTTTTCCTGCATAAGTTAAGCCTGACCTGCAGAAGTTATGAGGGCCCAGTCCATCTTCGTCCTCAAAGGAACTGAAGGGATTAACACCGTGCTCCAGAATGAAGTGAGAGTTCCAGTAGAGGCATTCCTTGCCGTCATCTGTCTCACTTACATTGCCACGATATGATTCTCCATTATCTTCGTAACAATCATCTGGGCCTGATAAATGTGTTGTAATCTCTTAGTCTGACTTATAAGAATTCATAGATTGGACTAAAAAATTGGAAGATGATACAAAACACTGTATTTACCAACATGGCAGAAACGCCCGCTGTACCCTGGAGTGCACTCGCAGTCAAAGTCCATGCCATCCCTGACACAGCTTCCACCATTTTTACAAGGATTACGTTCACACGGTGCAACTTTGTGAAAAAATAATATTCAGTGAGAGCTTGCTTCTGGATACTGCAGCTGACAACTGTGACAAACTGGCATATTGGATAAGAAGGACAGCACTCACCGGTTCTGCAGCGTGGAGGCTGGAAGGGCTCCTTGCATTTGCACTCATAGAAAGGGGGAGTAGAGGTCAGCACACACTCACCACGCCCACATCGTCCCTTCCGACAAGCTTTGGGAACTGCAAGACAAGAATAATACCATTTAAAGAGAGAGAGAGAGAGACAACATTTGTAGTACGATAACAACCTTAAGGATACGAGGATAGACAATGAGTTCAAACCTTTCTCGCACTTTCTGCCCTTAAAGGGTTTGGGACAGTCACATTTGAAGTTTCTCTTGCCCTTTTCTTCACATACTCCATTATTGAGACAAGGGTTTGGATTGCATCGGCCTGGGATACATTAAAAGTAATGAAGCATAAGCATTACTTCAGCACATGCTTGTCTAATATCATTTCAAGGGAAAGGATGTTTAAATAGCTTGAAGAGCAGGTCTGACATGGCTGTATTTTGACAGAGTTGTTTTTGAGCCATGAAAGCAGCTTGACATCACGCTCAAACGTCAACACTTTACCATCTGGCTCTTGAACTTCAATAATCCAGTCTGTATTAGGTTCATCATCATCGTCATCATCATCATCTGTTAGGCCATCTAGGACCTGAAAAACAACATCTAAAACATGGGTTTGTTGTTAGATATAATACTTTGAAGACCCATTTGCGTCTAGAGCTAATGTCTGTGCATCTAAAAATCACTCTGAGATTGAGCCTTAAATAAAGTCATATTTACCATTTGGAGGTTTGCATAGTTTTCTTCATAGTGAGACCACATAAACTGGACTTACTTACAGGAGATGTATTTAAATCACTGTGGATGTGAATAGGTCTTGAGCAAAATACTTTATTCAGTTTTGCATTAAGTATTATGGAGTACTGAAAGGACTTCTTTGAAAATGATATCATATATTGCTCTGCATATGTTATAAACTAATTATTTAATAAAGAAGAAATAAAGCACTTACCTGCAATAATATCCTGATACCTTTCACGCTTTTTACCATGGTGGTGGTCAGGTCCATGACGGTCATGCTTTTTGTGTTTTTTACGTTTCATCTGATAAAAAAAAAAATAGATGATTGCCAATGACAGCTCCATATTACAGTAATAATACAAAAGCATCAATGTCTTGGAATACTCTGCTAACCTTTTTGGCAACACAGCATAACCAAGGATATGAACTAAACCTTTTCAAAAAGAAATATCAATGAAGTTCTATTGCTTTTTATTCACAGCAGAATTCTTATCAAAGACGGTGACAGTGTATAATTATAAGAGGTGGTACATTTGCCTGTTTATCTACAATTGCTGTGTGCGAGTAGAGAAGTAAACAAAAGGTCTGAATACGTACATCAGCAGGTATTATGAGCACCGCTAAGAAGAGGCACAAGAAGAGGAGCTTTAGATTCATGACGGCAGTGGATAAGAAGAAATCTAGGAGAGCAAAATGAGAGGATGCTGGCTGGCAGATCACTCACGCTCGTCTCCAAACACGTAAGTACACTAACCTTTGTATTGACAGGGTTTTCTGGCATACATGCCTCTTGCTGAGTCAGTGTTCTTGATCTGAACTGTGTTATTGGATAGGCTTTTTAAGTAATCACCACGGCTCACCCTCTATTGTGGACAGCAAACAGTCATAAACAAATGCATGGCACAAGATGGAGGTCAGCACTCTTGGTCACCATTGAATCATTATTCGTTTTTAAATTGTCTGCACCAAATTGTTCATAAAAATGGGGCAAGAAGCGGCATGCATCCAGTTGCAACACAAAGGCTCAGAGAGCATATTTGCCAAGAGCTAATCATTTGTTTGAATGTAGACTTTGGATTCACATCTGGTAGGTGCATTTCAAGACAAACTGTGCTGTGTGCTCTTAGATCTCTGAATCCATGATCAATATTAGTTATGCAGAATTTCTCAAATATAGATGATCTGTACATTACGTGTACTTGACAGTAGCATTTGCAGTTTGCAAGTAAAACAGAAGCATTTCTCTTTCAGTAAACCTAGTAGGCATAAAACATCATAGGCATAATCCAGTTTCATGTTATGAATGAAAAAGGAGAATGTAGTCCATGAAATGTGTGCTGTTCTCTGTTTTCATGATTCTTTGTATGGAGGTATACTCCAGCACCTGCAGCAAAATTTCACTGGGTTGTTCATATGTATCTCCTTTTGTTTTCTTGTGTGAAAACAATCTGAAGAGAGTTTCAAGAGGTTTTAATTATTATTTCAAATAGGACGTGATTTGATGGCAGCAGTATTAACTTCAAAGTTACTGTGAGTCCTTCCTTGGAGCTACACATCACAGAGTACTGGTAGGAGAGGGAGTGTTACAGATTACGATAGGTTTGGCATTGGTGCCGTTGTGGTCGTGTCCTGGACACAAAGCAAGATGGAGGCAGTCTGTGAAGGTGCCTGCACAGAAGGAGAACAGCGGGGTCATGTTGTCTGCCCCGAGAAACGTCACAAACCCCGCAGGGAAACTGCACAAGACCCCGATACGGCAGAAATGTTTTGTGACAGGAAGCTGATGGGGCACACCTGCATGCCAGGCTGTGTACTCCCCATCAAAGAACTCCACACACCAGGACTCATTCCCACGACCCAGCCAGCAATCCTCAGCATTGCCTTTGCGAGGGATGGTGGGATAGGTGAGACCAAGCTCCCAGTAAGTCTTCCCAGCTACATCGATTTCCCAGTAATGGCGGCCAAAGTTGAAGCCTTGCAGGCTGATAACGTTGAGGGTGGTGTCAAAGCGCCCAGGGACGTCAGGAAGTTCCTGCCAGGTGTCTGTGTAGGTGGCGCTGTCACCCTCAGCGGAGATGATCAGCTTCGGATGGGCCGTCTCTGGATCCAGACTCACCTCACTGGAATCTGGAAACACACATCCAGGATTGTTTGAACAGGAATATCAAAATATTACAGAAATTGTGTTGTAGCTGTAAACACTTAAGTGGTAAATGTGTGAACTAACAGCTCTTGATGAGTTTCTTGGTTATTGGCGTCTGGGAGCGAATAAGCAGAAGCATGTTGTTGGTGAGGCTGAGGATCTGGTCAGCTTTGGCCTCATCCAGGCTCACAGTGCTGGGGTCTGTCCTGTTTAGCAGGTCCATCACCCTGGAGGAGACACACCACACAGACAGACAACATTAAGCACTGTCTCACAGATACACAGGTGGGCTCATGCATGATTCATTAGATGCCACTGTGCCTGAGATTCTATACCTGTCTGCTATCTCTGTGTCCTGCTGCACAGGGTAAGAAAAGAAAGACTGAAGAACAGTGGAGAAATCAGTAAGATCATGGGAACTGAGAAAACAAACTTATTTTTATATGACTCACACAACTCTGGCCGAATCTGGGCAAACCTTCCTGAAGCATTTCCCTGTCAGTTTGTGCACATTTTTCAGTTTCCTGTTGAAAGTGAAGGGACACATGATGACATATCCTTGAGAACCTAAATATGAGGTTTCCTACATGTACCCAGATTTGGCCATGGTTGCACTAATTTGGCCAAGAGAATTCATTTCATTTCACAATAAAACGTTCTAGTCACCATTGAATCATGCTGCATGTCCCTTTGGTCCAGTTCAACAGAGAGTCTGGCCAGGTCCTGCTCTATCTCCTGGATGAGGGAACAGTTCTTCTCCATGAGCCCATCCAGGGCCGACACAACAGCCCTCTCCTCCATGTCCAGGAAGGTCAGGGTTATCCTCAGGTCTTCCTCTAGGACCCTCTGGATCTCCTCATATTGCCTTATGATGCTCTCTCTTATCAGTGCAGACTTTTTCTGTGTCAGGCACAGGCATTCATCAACATCAAGTGATGGTATAATGCCAGTCCATCGATGTAAATACAAGGATTATGGCTGACATTAACATTATACCATCATAAAGACAGAAAGATCTCTTGTTGACGCAGAACTTCTACGCTGGCCACTTACGGTTATATCTGATTGCCGAGCTGCCAGCTTCTTCAGTCTGTATTTCACTGCTTCCCTTTGCCTCTTTAGACACTCCTGATGCTTTTCTAGCATCTCCTGCAGAGAGGGTTGCATAAATATTCAGCACAATTGAGTTCAGTTCAGCATGAGCAGGATGGGTCCAACTAAAGTCACTGTGGTGGAGCGCAGTGGTGGAAGTGGAAGCTGTTGACACTTCATCATGAGTTTTTATATCAATGGCGATGTTTATTACTAGCAGTGGCAAGGGAATTGGTAATAAGTGACAGAAGATCATCCATAAATTTTTGTTTCCTTCTCCTTGTGCTCATTAAAATTATGTGTGCTGTAATTTAAGACACAGTGCAATTTGCCTTTAGCAGCATGGGAGGCTTTGGTGTTTTGCTATGAACTGGTAAGATAGAAACTATCACCCTTTACCTCTCCCCTACCTCATTGCCTTTTGCCGTTAAAGTGACAATGCAATGAAAGATGACTTGTTCAACTTGTTAGCTAATTTTCTGTGCCAGAATATTTACTTATGTTGCAATAAATATAAATGAAATACAATGTTTTGTTTTGTTTTACATTCATCAAAATCCTGTTACCACCTGGGAAAGTGTATTTTCAATGGTGACGTCATAACGAACCAGTGGATTTGGTCAAAGATTTTAACCAATAAGTTATAAACCATAAACAGTCATGTCCCCCAAATTAAAAAAGTTGCCTTTCTCTGAACTGATCACCAACTGGTTTATGCTTTTGAATGATGCCTCTCTGTGTTATGCCCTGTCCCAACAACCTGTTTCCAACAGGTGATCCATCAAATTAAGAAAGCACTTGGCCCTCAAAATGCCCTGTCACTGTGACCTTAAATGACTATTGCAGCAGGCCAGTGTTACAATGACCTGGAGGCAGGAATCTGTCCTCAAGAGTCCAACAGTGTCAGTGTTGTCAGTGGTCTTCTCCAGGAGGAAAAATATGCTTGTTTTGTTCTCATCCCAAATGGATTCCTTGACTGAGTAAGTTCATTTAGCAGCTCTGGTAACCTACATGTCAACATGTGCTGTGGACCTGATGTGTAAAGTGAGCCCTGAGATAAGGATGCTCAGCAGTTTAATGGGGTCATGTCCATGATGGGACTTGAGACACCGTCAGCAATTATTGGAAATGTTCACACAGTGCTCCCTATGCTTTTGAAGGCACTGATTTCAGAACCCACTGATTATATTCCAATATAAATGACAGACTTGATCTTTATATGATGATTGGTGATCTCATTGCCTGCATTTATAGGTTAACCTTCATATGGGATATGGCTGTGATGAAATGTAATGTAATCTTTGTTTGATAAAGAAGCAGGACTGAGCTGCTTGTGCACGTTCAAGGTTTCATGAAAAACTTGAAATAGCAACAACATGGCTGATCTATAATTTACAGGAGGAATATTTAGTAGTGGTCTTGTTTTTTTTTTCACTTTTCTGTTTATTGAGTTCAGTAGAATGCCTGCTTCCAGACTAAATGCAGCCACACACACATTTGTAAGTATCAGAGATCAGATAAGATCAGTTAAAAAAAACAAAACAAAACAAAAAAGGACATGTTTACTCACAGCGTTTGTCCAGGAGGTCAATAGAGTACACTGTGTCAGATTGGTCCCATGAAACCAGTCAAACATTCCTAAAATTACCTCCCACGCTATTTTTGTGCAACATTGCTGAACCAGAGTTTTTATTGATGAAATGCAAAGAAGAAAACAGAGGAAAAGAATACAGGCGTTGGATACCTTTGGTATAGCCGAGGATCATGTGGTTCATGGTGATTTAAAGCTTTATTGGCTTAGATTTCAATACAACAAATGGCAGTGTGGGTTTTCATTTATAAAACAGTAATTTCAAATACAGTTACTTCTTACATTGGGTGTTTTTACCTATTGGTTGGTTACTGTATGTTGGATACGGCATTAAAATATGTTCATAGGATTTATTACTCCAATACAACTAAAGGGAAAGTATCTGGCCATGTTAATGAGAGCCTGAGAAGAGAGAGAGTTTTTTTTTTTCCTGTCAGGGTCAGACATGAATGTTTAGCATGTACAGTAGCCTGGGGAAGAAGACTGACAATGAGTAAGTTTTGGGATAATTCTTTTTTTCATATTGTAGATCCAGTAAAACAATTGGCAGGTCAGCTAACTGCAAGCCCAGTGGCTTCTTATTTTAAAGACTCACTGAGCCGATTCTTGCCAACATTGGGCTAAAACAGTTTCAGCCCAAGTGAGGGAAAGCTGACTCATATTCAAGCTATGAGCATGGGCATTTCATAATGGTGCCATGAGGTTCTACTGTACTTACAAAGTTCCACAGGAATCAACAGCAACAAATAGTAGGAGGAAACAAGCAAGAAAGAAAGGAAAGCAGTTCCACTCGAAGCAAAGCAAGAAGTAAAACAAGCGCAGTCAAAAAAATAACATGACCCTATTGTTCATTCATTCTCATTCTTTGTCATTTTTGAACATGGAAGAGATTCCCATTCCTTGTTTCCTGTGCAAGTCTATCGCTAACTGGACAAATCATTCAGCTCACAGTCTCAGGAAGCATAAGAGCAAGAGTCCATTTTATCGCTTCCTTGATTATGTCAGAAAGAAAAACAGAAGAAAAAGAAATAAACCAAAACCTACATCTAGATTACAGTTGGTAGTGTGCTATCTGAATGAATGTACAGTATATGCATGCTGCTCTGACTGCTAGAAGAGCTTGGCCTTCTTTTTCATGTCGTTGCGTTTCCACAGGGGAAGCCTGTCAAACTCCTGGATCTCCATTCCAAAGATGTCAAAGAACGTTTCAGGCGCTAAGTGGCGCTAGAATTGAGAAGAAAGGTCGAGAAAACAAAGGAGGGGAAGGTGGGAGGGGGTGGTCGTGGTTAGCATTGAAGCCACAAAGGGGTCACTGCAAAAATGACAAGAAGCAATGGATACTGCACATTCCTTGCTACAGTAGTATTTGTGTAACATCTTATTTACACAAAGTAGACAAATCCAGTATCAACTGCGGACAGTCATGTGGAAAACTGATACCTCCAGTCTGGTTCTGTCCACTTCCCTGGGCAGTTTAGCTCTCCCTCTACTGGTTATCATGAGCATTTCATAGGGATACACCTTCAGAAGGAGACACTTGTCAGTGAACAGTTCAAACCTAGATCTGAGTCAAGCTGAGTCAGAAACCTGGAAACAGTTTTTATGAGGAAAGAAATGAGATTTTGATATATTTGTAACACTGACTGGGACAGGGGGGAACACTGGGTGGGAGAACAGGTATGTGAGAGGAGGCTAACTGGGAGTGGGAGCTGATTATTAGGTTTGGGGGGAAAATGCATGGTGCTATGTGTGCACTGTTTTGGTGTGGAAACGTGCAATTGGTTAGATACGGGAAAAACTATGTGAAACAGTTACATGAAGCCCTGTATTCTTGGAGGAGTGTAACAGAAAAGGGAAAAACTAACATACTCAATTGGTGTCATGTAGGCCAGATAAGTCCAGATGGGAAAGATTGTCCTGGAGAGCTAATTTTGCAAATATCCAATCCCATTTGAGCAAGAGGGAGCTGTCTAATTGAAGTGAAATGCTCAGTAATAAACAACTAGAAGTTTTTTGGGGGGGCCTCTGACCAACTCATATCCACACAGTAACGTATACTTTCATATATACTAGGCAGTATATAGTGATATGAGTTGTTTGGATGACAGTCTTGGTGTTGGATTCTCCACTGTATGCTGCATACAGTATCCAGCCACTGTAAGTCAAAGCTATGTGCAGATGAGCATGGAGAAGCCAGCATGCTAAGCGCTAGAGTGACTCGGCAGCTCCCGAAGCAGCATGCTAAATCAGGAACCCAGCTAACGTGAGTCTTTTGCCTCCAGTAAAATAAAAAAAAGAAAGAAAAAAAGCTATTTTAGCTACCTATTTCTTCCACCAATGTCCCCACACCACACGACTAATTATAGAATACACTTTATTTGATTTTCACAGCTCCTCTTTTGGTATGGTGTCTTTTTTTTTAGTCAAATTGTTAGTGTTGAGTTGCTAAATTAATCCTTAACATGTTAAAAAGCATGAATATCAAAGAACAGTGACGCTACTTAACAGGCACAGAGGGCACCTTAAAGATCACGGACATATCAACTGGTATAAATTTTGCAACATATGTCAGTTTAGATTACAAGGCTGTCATCAATACAAAAAGAAGGAGATACTTGCTTTTGGTTCCAACATATTAGGCATAGATACTCCCCTGTCCATCCTTGCAAGTGCTGCACGGCCATCCTTAATGTGCTAAAGAATAGAACATACACAAATGTAATATAGTGGAAGGGGACTGGGTCAATGGCATGAATATGTCCGCTAATGACAGTGGGACTATTTTCACTGGATGGAGCAAGTCATTTGGACACTACTGAGTCAGGGATTAAGTATTCAAGATGGACTGAGTACACTTTTTTTCTGAATGTCTCTGTAGGGTTTTCTATGGTGCATTTCTAAATCACATATTCAAATGAGACACTTAGCTTGACTCAAAACACTGGTAAACAACGAACAAAATAAGAGATGAGGCAATGATTGTACATTGCAGGTACAGTACAGTGGTTCAGTGCCCAGACATGGTAGGTCTACTGGGCAGTGCGTGTTTGTTTCCCATAGTTAGAGGCATTCCAAATCACTGCACTGCATGCTCTGCAGCTGACAGTAGTCCAACAGTGATGCAAGCATTTAGCAGGTAGTGGGTGAGATGCATTCGGGGCAAGGTGTGTCTTGCAACCCATGAGCAAGCCGGTATATTATGCAAGGTGAGGAGCATGCCACGAGAAAAAGCAGATGAGAGACATACCTGAAACTCTGCAGGACAAAATGGGACAGAAAATGAGACTCACAGTTAATGGTTTTGCTGTCATATTCCCCTAACAGCCTACCATCCACAACATTCATCTACCTGACGACACATTGTGATTCATTATGCAAATATCTCCAAATGTATGCTCATTTATGTATCGAGAGGGTCTGAATATTGATGCTGAATATCCCTAGTGAAATTAGCCAGAGTTAGGAGTATCTATTTTGGTGTCAGCTCTCACCTCTTCCTCCTCCACACATGTCACCATAGCTGTTGTACTGGGTGAAATCTGTGGACTGGGGCTGCAGGGACACAGACAGCATAATAGCCATTAAGATGCATTTGTTGCCGCATTAGAGCCATAATTTGATTCACTTTTATTACTGCGCACGCTATATGCATTTGGTATCGTGACACTAGTGCCAGGATGTGCTGTATTTATATTTGTTGCTGTATATTTATAGCACTTGATGATGAAAATGATTCTGATTGTGATTCAGCAACAAGACACCCGTGTGATTAAAATTCATGGACTGGTGTGTATTGCTCCTTCCTGCATTTTACCAGCTGTGTTTACACAATCAGCGGCATTCTCGTGAGTATGTGGGATCTCTTACCCGATGCAGCCCGTTCCTTCCATAGCCAGGCAGAGAGTTTGTTTTGGTTGGAGAGGTTGGATCTGGAACATCAACACTGCATTAACACACACCATACCTGGCAGGCCACAGCGTTGCACTACAAGTTTCTTTTAAATTTAAACATAATTATTAAATATTACCAACTAAATGAGCATTGAACCTGCTGTTGTAAACTGCTTGGACCGGGCTAATTTTTATCATTAAGCTCACGGGCAAATATGCTAAAATTATTTTCAAATGGTTTCATGCATTCCTCATAATCCTCATTTTTAGAGGAGCAAGCCCTTGTCATTTGATTCAAGCATGATAAAACAAATGATAAGAGCAAAGGCTGTAAGACGCAGGTCTGGTTGTGTGCGCATGCCTCCAGAGTGTGTGTGACGAGCGGGCTGCTCTGTACCTGCGTCACAGTTGGTCTGTTTGGGGTCGTAGCGCTGAGCCGAGAGGCTGCGTGCATGGCGCTCCCTGATCTGCTCCTTCTCCATCTCCTCCTTCAGAATGAGCTTTCCCAGACCAGACTGGATCTACACACACACACACACACACACACAGAAATTCAAATACTTTACATCTAAGAGACAAACATTACTGATAGAAAACGAAGAAGAATGGTACTCGTCTCAGAAACCTCCCACTATAATTTGGGTTTTTAGTGGGAATAATCATTTTTGTATCATAATTTTCATTTTAATTAAAAAACTACTACCACCATGGTGATGATGAAACGATTTTTGCTGAGGTCTGTACCAAACAAGCATGATTTTTTACAGCTAGAGA
>OMLB01063022.1:1829-25277 GCA_900302555.1 Myripristis jacobus | reverse complement strand
AGATAGAGAATAAGATATTTTTAGATTTTATATTTTAAGGTATTTTGTCACACATTTTATCTTTATCACAGAATTACAGCTCCTGTAGTCTGGATAGTGCCCTTGAAGGTGTGTGTGTTGGTGACTGTAGGTGTGAAGGTGGCTGACCTTGTTGAGATGCTCCTCTTGGAGCTGTTTTCTTTTCAAGGCCTCTTCCTCCTCCTCTTCTCTGGACCGTCTCCTCCCCTCTGACCCTACAGGTGCCATACACAGCCCCAAAGATGAAACAACACACACGCACACACACACACACACACACACAGACACACACAGACACACATGGAAGATACCATGCTGTACGTGTACTGTACCGTAGAACCTAATGAAATGCTTCGTCGGTGATTCTTTTTTTGTACAAACACAGAAAAATATGGCTGCATCATTTGGTCCAAACAAGGACTGTGCAGTCTAATGTACCACTGGAGAGCGGTGAGGAACACAAACACTGTGTAACAGGTGGTTTTTACAACACAAATGTGAGACAGAGTTGACTAGACAGACAAACAGAGGGGTTTTACTGGAGTAATAAGCTACACTGACATGACGGATGTCTGTGCTGGTAGCTCTCAGTCATGCCAAACTTTTACTGGATGCATAATAGACAGGACAGAACAATGTAAGACAGACAGACAAAGGTTCAAGTTTGAAGTCAGTCTCAGTTATCTCTGTCTAAGTCATTTGTGGTGCTATTCAGTATAGCTAGTAGACTGATTATGTGCTGCAAGTGAACAAAATATGTTGATGCGACTGTACCACAGGCAAGAAAAAAAAACAATGGCGGCAACAGAAAACATTCAGAGGAGGACAGTGCTTCCGTGCTGTGGCAGGCAAAACGTGAGGACAAACACCTGAGCCTGTGCTCGGAGTGAAAGCATAGTGAGCGCGGGGATGCAGTTAGGGGCAGCTAGAGGGGAGAAACAAGGAAGAGTTACAGCGTGGTTAAGTGTCTTCCGTGCCACGAGGGGGAAGCAGTGCAAGCATGCCCGTCAGGAGCCGACTGTACCTAATACAGTGAGAGAGTAGGGCCAACGGTCGCCCTCACTCCTTGAGCTGTCGTCTGGAGTGGGAGCATGGGCGGCGGGGAAGGTGGCGGATCTGATGATGTCATCAGCAGACTTGCTTTGGGGTGCTATGGCAGCTGTATCTAGGTTGGTAACCATGGGAACTGATCTATCAGTGTCTGCGTCACAGTCTCAACCACAGGTAAACATTTCAGTATCATCGGATTGGCTCAAGCGGTCACTCAACCAGGAGTGTTCTGGGTTTGATATATTATACGCAGTCTACAGTGCAAAAAAAATGTCTGTCCTAACAAGTCATTCAATCTCGGATGCAGTCCCAAAACATAATTGTCTGAAAAAATAGTAAGATGAAAGTCAGGCATTTACTATATTTCACTCATGTCAACAATCCAGTGACATTATCTTTTCTGTTGCGTTTCTTTTTGTGAGAAAAAGAGTCAAAGGAAGGAAATAAAGCCTAGGAAGGAAGGGAAGAAAAAAAAAAGAACAAACAGCCAAGAAAACAAGACACAATAAACACAAAATAACACTAAACCAAGGAAACTTAAACTAAAGTATATCACAAGCTAGAGGAAATGCAAATATAGAGTTGCACCGGAGAAGAGCTCTTTCTTCTCTTTGGATAAAAATCTGTTTCATCATCCACATCTTATATAACATAGCAGGAACATACCATCCAACTTCCTCATGTAGCCTACAGTTTGTCAGTCAGTGCTGACGAATGCCAAAAGTTTCAGGTGATGGTATCAACCACACACCATCACTTACAAATGCAGAAGTACAAGAAAAAATGATGCTTATGCAGAACTGTGCAACAGCTGATAAAGGAGAGATTACTCTTCCTCTTTTGAGCTAATATCGCTTAATAAAAGGCATCTGCTCACCCTGTTGGCATATTTGCCTTTTTCGTTTTAGGAAAAGTACACGTTTAAGACTGTATATAATTAGAAATGACTTGTTAAGACGGACAAAATGCAGTGTAGCACAAGCTGCTGCAGATCAGACAGAAGAGGATCGGAGAGAGACTTCAAACAGTGGTGGCACATTGACATTGGGCGAGGGCACATGTTACATGGACACACAGTTTCAGCTGTAAACAAATACACTGTCATTCACTAAGAGCCCGGCTCACTAAAACGAGATTACATTAATATATCAGTCTGAACTAGCGTTAGACCACGTCTCGTTTTTGAAATGAAGACAATAAATAAGAGCAAAAGTACCGTGTTGTTTGTAGATGGGTGGTTTTCTGTAGATGTTGCTCCCTTGATCTGAAAACATTCAAGTGCAGACATAAAAGGCATTTAGGGAGAACACAGCGCTGGTGTTAAAACAAATACATCAAACATCAAATATTGTCAACACTAGGTTTTTTTTTGTTTTTTTTGAGCAACAACAATATGGCACCAAGTCATCACACAAAAGCAGCAAATACTCTGGAATGAATGAAAGCATGTACTAGACGGAAAGTAAAAAAAACCCTGCCCATTTTTTTTTTGTCTTGAAAAGACTGTCACAGGAACAATTACTACGCCAAATTCCGGTTTCTCTTGTGATACAAACTTCTGACTACAGTTTGGTGCTCATCTGTGATCGTACAGTTTGGAAAGAAAAGGGGGAAATGCAAAAGCTGATACTGAATGACAGCTAGATAAATAGATAGAGAGATAGATAGATAGAGAGAGAGAGAGAGAGGGAGAGAGAGAGAGAGAGCGAGAGAGAGAGAGAGAGATGTACAGTAGGTCAGAAGGCTGTTCGGGAGCAGTGACAGGGTGCGCTCCGGCTCCTACCTGGGAGGTGGAAATGTTTAGGGGTCTGAGAGAGAGGCGGAGTGACCGGCCGGCTGTCGGGCCTGAGAGGGAGGGGGGAGCTCCGGCCACTTGGCGGGTCAGTGCCTCCGGTGGGAGAAATCAAGAACAAAATATAAGCAGGGGAACCTAGAGGGGAATCACAGGTCTGGACGGCGCAGCACAAAGGGAGCAACGGGACCACTTGATGTCATTTTGACAGAATGGGAGAGAACCTGCTTGGTCTTGACAGATGCAGTTCATGGGAGTTGTGGAGCATCCACTATGAGCAGACCATGGCACAACAGCTCAGGCTAGCACGTGTACGCTGGAGTTACAAGCACAATCTACCCGCATTTGGAGGATGAGTCATGAGTTGAGAGATGCACTGTCTGTTAAACTGGTGTATAATGTAGATTAGCTCATCGTTAATGGGTTAACACCTCCCAGCATGCAACAGTCACTGGAGGCTCATTCTAAAAATGCCCAAAGCCGTCCGTGATTGAAAGGTTCAGGATGTGGTGTCCTTCTGTCTAAATATACTTTAAGACTTCTGATCTGCATGAAAAAGCTGCAAAACACACACTGCAAAAAATCTCCATCTTGACAGGTCGTTCGGTTTAAGATCCAGTCTGAAACCAAATGAGAAAAATCTGCCAGTGGGATGAGACGATTCCACTTGTTTCCAGTGCAGTTTCACTTGTTTCAGACATATTTTTGGGAACAAGTATAATTATGTTGAAACAAGGCAGAATAAGAAAGATCAGCACACTTGTGTCAAACAAAACAAGTTGATTAGTGTTAGAAACAAGTAGGATTATATAATCCCATTGGAGGACAAATAAGAGTTTAAGACTAAATATGAGATTAAATGACTTGCTGACATGGATATTTTTTGCAGTACAAATGCAATGGCCAAAACCAAAGAGCCCCTCAGCTGCACAGGCAGATGCTAGGTCAGTGAAGGGTTAACTCGCTCATGCAAGGTAGTGAGGGATCGACACTCTGGTTTAAACAGGAGTGTTAAGGGGCTCGACTGCACGTCCCGTTTAATGGACGGGACATGTGTTTGACCATTCCTCAGACAACATGATGCCAGTTTGTGTCTGCATCAAATGAGAGATGGAGATGGACCCAGAATGACGGATGTGACATGACTTCGGGGAGAGGTGACATCTGAGGTGACGATGGAGGTGACATCTTGCCTTGAGGGGCCAATGGAGGAGAGTGAAGTGGGGCCCTTACCTTGGCTATGGGGGAGGAAGTGGTGTCTGAAAGGGGAGGTGGGGCGGGAGTCACTATTTCTGGAGCCCACACTGTTACTGCACAGGGAGGAGCAGAGCTTCTGCATGCCTGTCAGAGCCTCTGCAGTGAGGGGGAGGCACAGGGGACAAAACACCCCAGACCCAGGCAGCAGAGGTGAGAGGTGTGGGAGGGAGACAGAAGGTGAGAAGGTGAGGGACAAAAAAAAAAGCAAGGAAGGAAGGAAGATATACAGGTGTCAAATACCGAAAAGAGGAACTGAAAGACACTTAAAGTGAGAGGTACGGCGTTTTTGAGGAGATGAACAATAAGGAGGAAGAAAAAGAAGAGGATTACAAGAGCTACTGTTGAAAATCACACAATACCTTTCAAAAGGAAAGCAGGTGGGGAAAGCAGAGAGAATTGTGAGGTGCAAAATTGACTTTAAAGCTGCATTAAAGAAGATGCTGAGGGTTGATTTAAGTGAAGACTATTTAGTAATTTGAGTCTACACAGCCCTCTGCAAATTTCAGTTATTGCAGCTTTAAGTTATTGCAGCAAATGTAGACACTTTTCCCATCTTGTGAACTCACGGGTAAAAGAAAATAAGAACATTACACACCCCGAAAAATCGTTGTAATTTTTAGGAAAGTGTCTACATAACAATCGCAAAGTCAATTTTGGTGAAATTCTCCTTTAATACTGTAGATCAGAGTGAGGAAAACAAGTGAGAGACTTCAAGTCAAATGCACTGAGGTGAGTCACCTGAGAGTCAAGGAGAAGGGAAATGAGGAAGTGATGTCACTGTGCTGAGTCAGCACGTCTTGCCAAAGTAAACAACTCTCATTTATCATCTGACTTGGGACGATGTCATTGATCCTTGCAAAATCCCTGAAATCATCTGTTTGCTTTTTGCATGTACACACACATACACACAAACACACACACACTAGAGTTTTCACACCCGCTGGGCCTTGCTGCCTTTAACCTCTTGAACTCTGACTTTCCCTCAAGTTTTCTCTTACGCAGCTTCAAAGTTACAAGTTTTTCCCATATTCTAAGAAACTGGGCCAAATGCAGGAAACGATGTACAAACAAATTTCTTCTTATTTTTGCTCGTATCCACAATTTGGCTGTTGCCTTAGGTAAGAGAAAATTTTACAAGTGGGGCGCTGCTACTAAGATTAAAAAAAAAAGTCTTTCTCATCATCACAGTCCATAAATCAGTAGAATACAGGCATTTCAGTGTTCATTGAAGCAAAAAGCCTGTAAACTACGACAGATATTAAAAATAGTTCTATGCATAAATGAATTTTGAGTGTTTTTTAACAGTAAATCTCTGCCGGTGTCAGGGCTTCAGAAACTGTCACCGTGGAGCGCTCTGCTTGGGCAGTGGAGGAGTTTTGTTTCCATATTGAACCACTTTGATTTTGTTTCAGCAACTCTTGGTTCCTCTGCTGAGGTGATATTCACAGCGTCACAGCTTTTTTTGCCGCTGTTGACTTACTGACTTTCCTGGTATGCGACTGGTACTGACGCACTGGAAAATCACAGGTTTGTTTAACAGCGCTTCAGTTAAGTTCAGGTCAGACCTCCATTGTCCCAAGAAGGGAAGCTTGACTTGCAGCATGACTCAGCAAAAACTACGCAACCACAATCAACTCTGAGGTCAGCGGTTGAAACTCTCTCCCACTCTTGGGTATCTGCCAGAGTATTTTACTCACAGAACAACAGTGTTTATGATATATCTGCTATTATGCTAATAGCAAACGCTCAGACACACGCCTCCAAGTTTACTAACAGGTAGGATTCATCATCCAGTGCGCCTGGGTGAGAGCAGATGTGGATGGTTCAGAAAGTTTGGTGAATCTGGAGTTGCACTTGTCTTATTTTTTATTTTTTTAACAGCAAAATAAGAGAAATGTAAAACAACATTGCTGCATCTGGCCCAATCATGTCACATAATGCATTCTGCATCTGCTGGTTTGCATGCTTCATTGATGCTCTAGATGTTGTGTGCATCGTTTTACACACATTTCCCTGACATATTTGGCATCGTGGGAAACCTTGGGAACTCCACTAGAATTTCAAATGAACTTCTGTGGGTTTGAAGGAAACCCGGCTGCGCTGCTTGCATCGGTAATGGCCAGCCTGCTGATGGGACCAGCGGAGTTGAAGAGGTTTTTAAGGAGCTGCCAACCCACCTGAAACAAATTCATTTCAACAGAGCACTGTAATGTCCCATGGTCTTACTGCTGCTTCAGAGGCTCTTCCACTCTGCC
This sequence comes from Myripristis jacobus, assembly GCA_900302555.1. Lineage (NCBI taxonomy): Eukaryota > Metazoa > Chordata > Actinopteri > Holocentriformes > Holocentridae > Myripristis > Myripristis jacobus. Next base: position 18,905 of record OMLB01063022.1, on the reverse strand, counting down.
AAGAATGAAATTCTGACACACGCTCGCACTCACACACACACACACACACACACACACAATCATACCTCCGCCAGAATGGCCTGCAGTACTCACCTGGCCTGTGAAAATGCTGCGGTGACCGTGACAAGGTGGGGGTGTAGCCATGGCGATTATAAACAGGTGATCCTATGGAACCCTGACTGGTCGACCTTTGGAGGATGCGTTCCCTCCTGTCATAAGAGCCCTGACACACACACACACAGAGTTTATTACACACATTCACAGAGTTTATGATGCTAACCCTAGATATTGCTAATCAGAGCTGTGAATCTGACAAAATAAAATGCTCACTTCGCCAGATGGGGTAGGTGACATGTTTCTTGAGGGCTGGAAGAAGAAAAAGCAAGTCTATGTTTAAGATGTGTTTTCATTGGAGAGATTTTTTATACCAACAGCAGTGACATAGATAATGATGCACAGATACAGTGTACAAAATCTAGATATCTTAGTGTCACTTTGCAGTTTTAACAAGCATTACCTAAATCTGCCTGACCTTCCACATCTTTGCAAACCGTCCTCTACAAGGCAGATGCTCTCCTTTCTTTAGGCTGCACACCTCTGTCCTGTTCTCTGTAATTTCAGGTCATTTATCATCATTGCTAGAAGGTGACATATCTTACCTTGTCGTCTGGCAAGGGAGAACGCTCCCTCCTGGCAGTGTGGAGCTGGGAGGGACACAGAAATTCAGGGCTGCATAAAAACTACAGTTTTGTAGGAATGAAATTACTGTTTAACCTCCTGGACTGCAATAACAAACAACCTACAACCATTTTCAGCTCTGTACATCAACTGGTTCGGTTCCAGTGGGGAGCAGTTTATCTTAGCTTAGCATAAAGACTTGAAGTCTATGGGGGTCATTAGCCAGGCTCAGTCAACGTGAAAAAATAAACCCTAGAGCTGGACGTACAGAGGTGAAAACAGTATCAAATATCTTGTCTCAGTCTGTGTAAGCCGGAAAAAGTTTTTTTTGCCCAAAATATTCAAGCATTCCTTTAAAGAACAAGTTCTCTTGATAGAAACATACGGAGAAATGCTACCAAAATGCGGATCCTGATTTTTAATCGAGCAGTCACTCAACTCTGCAGACCAATCAGACGTGGTGTGGAATTTTCATTGGAAATTTGATAGAAAAAAAAACAGGGACTGCATGTAAAGTCTGGTTTTGTGCAAAGAAAAACAACCATTTTTAACCTCTAATCTTATGCTAGTTTGATGTTGGGAAATAGTGTTAAAAAGAGAGTGCACTTAAAACTGTCAATGCATGCCTGTAGCGTGTATGCAGACCGGTTGTAAGTGGAGTGTGTGTACGTAATGGGACAAGTGAAATGAGAAACAAGATACGCCTCTGGGGTAAAGCATAACAACAGTGAGCAAAAATATGAGCTCACCCTCCTAAGGGTTAATACTATATACGTTCAGGTATGCATACTGATTGTTCTCTTCTTGCACAGGGAGATGGCTGTTGTCTTACAGCTCGCGCATGAGTCACAGGTCGTACTACTGCGTTAGAGAATAGCTTGAACAGCCCACGGAAAAACAGAGGAGTCATTTGAGGAACGCTGTATTGTGTTGTGCAACCTAAGTGCACCAATGGCATGCATGCAGGAGGAGAAGCATGCAGTCTGCGTGTTTACCTCTCCCACACTCTCTCGTCTCTCCTCTCTCTCATCCAGGGAGGTGGTGTACATGGGTTCATAGGTAATAAGATCAGGACGCTCAATGTCATAAATGGCTTTGACTTTAGGAATGGCAGCTAGGTCTCTGTAATCAAGGATCTCATTGTCTACTTTTGCCTATGGAGACAAATAAAGACAAACACACAAACACACACAGACAAGAGTAAGGGGAGATCACTACTGAAGAAACACATCCTGTTACTAAACAGGATGCAACTGTTAGAGGGTGATACAACTGCTGCTATTATGAGAACAGGGAAGGTGATCTCTGATTTAGGAAGTAAAAAGACAAAAGAAATGACACGCTGGAAATCTAATTAAAATTATCCACATTTTACAGCCTAGTTAGAGGCATACGTCTGTGACATAGATCTTACATAGATCGTGTGACCCGGTGAGCCAGGTATGCTTGAACCAGGTCTGGAACAAATACTCTCGGACGACGACCTCGTAGGCTGTGAGGAGAAACACACAGGTGGGTGTTAGTGAGCAAGGCAGCACCGCGTCTCCCCAGGCAGTCAGTTCTCCCATGATCCACAGCCCCTTCGCATCTGCATTTCACCTTGGATTCATTATCAAAAAAAAAACACTAAAAACAATGCAATGGCCCTACTGGCCTTTTCACGGGTGATCAGAGGGAATTGCAACCCCTGTCTTCATTTTTTTAAGCTGTGTGAAGCACCTTGAAGTATGCTATCATGTTAACTTCATGACTGTGTCATTCATCTGCAAATGCTGCAAAGTGAATGAGGGCTTTTTGCTCTGTGACTTTATGTTCCTAGAAATGTCATGCCTGTTTATGGGAAATGGATGGGCAATTTGATGGTGGTAGCAGTCTTGAATGCAGCTGAATCAAATGACCTTTGGCCTTATGGGTAAATGGGGATTCAGAAAAGGCAAATTAGACAGCTGTAATTTAGCGTCTGGTCCGCCACATGTGTGCACATCTTTGTCCCCATGCACCTCGGGTATGAGCGTGGTAAGGGTGTTAAAGACATAAATGTACATGGGCAAGTGGCTCCGCGTATGACACACACAGAGAAGGCACTGCAGGCTGTCTCCAGCAGATGGCAGCATACAGTGCATCATGTCCTATATACATGGCGGAACACAGGATGATGCCATCTCATAGCCAATAGCGAATACAGTACCTGCCTTTCTGTTTTTTGGAGGAGTAAGAGGGACGGAGGCAATAGCTGTGGAGGAAGGGAGAGGGGGGTTCACAGGACATCACACACAGGGACTGAGCCTCTCCAGCCTGACCCACAGCTCACACATATATAAAGGCGAACATGTCCACATGTAAGTATGCACATGAACAAATATTTATACACATACACACGCACCACGTCACTCCCAACAGGGAAATTCTTCTCGACAATGGCAAGAGCAGCGAGGGATAGGTAGCAGCCCATGTAGAAGCCCCTCTTACATATTTTGAATGTCTAGTTGCTGTGCAGTAACAACTCATCACGGGACGCAGACAGAAAGGTGTCTTTTGTCAGGACAAAAAGTCAAGGACAATGGAGTCAGTGACACCCAAATTCCTACCCGCTCCCTGTGTCTCTCCTCTGTTCTGGTGGTGTTCTTGCAGCCGGGATGCCACACTGTTGATCCTGAGGAGGAAGAAAGAGACGGTTTTGATATGAAAACACAATTAAAATACCAGGACCCCACTATAAACATGCCACATATGGAAATATAGAACCAGACCATAACAGACAGTTTTACTTTAACATTCTGGATGTAAAGTATAGCCCATTTCTTATTATTCTTTAAATACAGTTAAGGATTGCAATGTAAGTTAAAAAATATGTCTAAAATACAAATAATAATATTAATTTATAGTTTGGGAATATGTCTGAACATGTACAGCATGGAGGTGTTTAAATGTGTGTACACATATTTATATGTTCGGCCTTGTTTTTAACTTGACAGCCACATATTTTCCAGCTTGTACAGTGGGTTTCATAAAACCAAGGATCATGATGCTTCACAACATTTATTCCATTTTTTCCCATTTTGGCTTTTGGGGTTTTGGGGGATTTTTTCCTTGCCCGCTATGAGGGTTCCAGTCAGGGGGGGGTGTCATTTTTTCTTCTATGAATTGTGGGCCTGTAAAGCCCTTTGAGACTGTAAACAGTGATTAAGGGCTATAAATACACTTGAACTTGAGCTTGAACTTGAAAAATCTTTCAGTCTGTGGAGGAGCATGAAATCCTCCATTGAAGTTAAAAACAAACAAACAAACAAACAAAAAAACTGTGGAGGTAGGCCTACAACGTTTTCATCCGAAAATGATGACGGCTGCGCTCACCTTGCAGGTACATCTCTTCACCTTCTGTGAACATCTGGTTGCACCTGCTGCATCGCGCACAGCTAGGATGGTAGTGCTTATCTCCTGCCTGGAAGACGCAGCACACAAAGCAACACATGAGTTGGAGAGCAAAGACCAGCCTGCGGCACAGTTACACAAGCAGAACGGTGACACACCTGCTCTCAACCACCTGTCTTTCATCGAACATGCATGTCAGGTTTCTACTTAGGCCCCCACCGCAAAAACACATGTGATTGTTATATCACAGCCTGTGTTTTGGTTCATTAACTTCCTTCCTTCATAATGAGTAACTACAGTTGATGTGACTTGTGCACAGCAGCTCCACACCAGAGTCACCGCACAAACGTCGCTCATTTGCCAACACAACAAAACTGGTTGCACTGGAGTCTGCACTGGTCTGAGGGGTGAATTTGCTCCCCTGACGATCCTCCCCAGGTTTGTTTCAACCTCTCTGTTGCTCCAACCAACTCTGGAGTTTGAGTGGGTTTGTCATTACAAATGCAGGCCATGCAGCCAAGTTTTGTTCAAACCCACAGAACTTTATTTTGCATTCTAGTGGAGATCTGAAATGCCAAATATGTCCTGCTGAATTACAGGGAAATGTGTATGAAATAATACATAAAACATGTCGATATTTTCTAGTAACCATAAAACAACAGCATCGTGGGTTTGAATATTTCACTCGAGTGTGATGTGAAGCCCTGCAGCAAGAGGATACAGAACATGTATGTGCTATTGTCGTACAGCATGGAAAGTTTGAAGTTTGAAGCTACTTAAGGAGACATTTAAGGGGAAATTAGAGCTCAAGGTTAAATAATGTGTTCCTTGACAGCTTGCAATGTTAAATAGAGATCTGTGACAACATGTCCCTGTGTGTAATTGTTGTGTGCATACCAAACACAATCTCCTTCCATGAGAGAAGTGTATGTTCTGTACGTACTGTATATGTACTCACTGTTATAAAACATAAATCAGGCTGTACTGTGCAGCTGGTAAAGACTGGGCATGTCTTTGTTTTGATTGTGGATTTGAAAACTATGAGCACAATGACACCGAGGCATTTAACACAGTCAACCTGCCTTCAGATATTCCAAACCTGCATAATGCTATCCCTGAAAATGAAGAGAGGTCTAGAGTACTTGAATTACCATCTACACTGATGTGGCACTTTGTATGCAGAGTGCTCCATCAAAAAAAGGCTTTTAGGACTGGGACTTTGACCAGGGGTGATAAATAGCCAAATAGGTCCTACCTACTGTATAATAACCCTCTCTAGCATTTCAACTGACAAGTGGCCACTCACAGATACGGAGCCACAGCCTAATATTTGCATTTCACATTTTACTGTGTCAAAGAGTCTACAGAATGACTACAACAAGCAGCCCACTGCACCTCGTACACAATAGTCTCCACACATCCACTGGCAAATGAATTTCCCACTGGAGGATAATAAAGGTAAACTTGGCCTGAACCTGAATTGATGTAGTGTACTGTTTGTACAGAACGGCATGAAACAGAAATCCTCTGCCTCTCTCTCTATGTAATATCTGCAGTCACTGAGTATTTCTGTAAAGTCAGTAACTTTACTTTTAATTGAGTACATTTTTGTTTAAGTATTCTACATAGCTACATTTTAAATGTCATTACTTACAAAGTGCTCATTTGATCAGCCAACTGTAAACATTGGAAACCATCATTAACTGACAAATTGTGAAATTTTCCACAGTGGAAGGTCAGCCAGCAGAAAGGAGAAGAGGTTGCTGTTGCTTTGTTGGTGCCCTTTTTTGTATTTTCCAGCTTTACAAGTAAAAGAATGTTTGTTTGTTTTTTTGTACTTTAATCCTTGTAGGCCTGCATGGAAAAGATCACAACGCAAAGATATTGTTTCTGCAAAGTAATTCTGTAACATTTACTTGGAGTGCATTTTAAATAAGGTACTTTTTACTTTCACTTAAATTGGTTCCACTTAAATCAGCAAAGTGACAATACCTCTATCTAAGTGGCAGTTTCTAGCACTCTTTCCACTGCTCGTCATAACCCCTGCTTTAATAACCCCCACACATTTTGCTGCCCAAGGACCAGGCAATATGCAAACCCAGCTACGACTACATCGCGTATTTGACCCGGGTCTTGGGTCAGTGATTAGACTATCAGACAGACTGGGATGGCTTTAGCTCCACTGATCCATTGGCAACAACTCAGGGGTGAGACGCCAAGGCCTTTTCCTATTGTCATAAAGGCCTGCCTTAGTGTTGGATTACTGTAAGCCTGGCTGGCTAGCACTGACATTTTCATACCATTAAATGACACATAACTCAGTGTCTGATTGGATCACTGTCTGCCCGACAGACTGCTGGCACTTGTGGGGCACAGCAATGGAAAACGAGGGGAGGGAGGGGTGTAGGTCAAGGACAGAAATGTTAATGATGTTTTACATAAACTCAGCTTATGTCACGTTAATAACACCCAAATAACGGTTTCATAACAGCTGCATGACATTCATGAAAAACGATTAAGTCTTTATGTCAGATCACGTTAAGGTGTTTATGTAATATTTATATCATTTGTGGCAAAGCAAGCTTGCATGTGTGTGTGTGTGTGTGTGTACACAAGCTTGCATTTGGAATAGACAGAGTTGGAAACACAGCTAAAAATCTGCTAAGAATTAATCTTTTAGTCACATAGATTCATGTCAGAGTTTATTTGGCTTGATGCTCAGGAGATTACACCAGAGATTATCAAACTACATTTCACAATTCTGCTGCATGCAACATCCTGTGTCTGTTTGAAAGCAGAAATCATACGTTAAACCTTAAAAATTTGTTAACTGTGAGCCTCCTGCCCTGTAAGAACACCCCCCCAAAAAATAAAAAAAAATCTATAAAACTCTAAAATCACAATGTTGTTATTGTTTTCAAAAGGAAATGTAATTTCAGTTTGTAAATAAAATAAAGCATACCATATATAGTACACAGGACCTTAATTTTGACCATTCAAGTAACAAAAAATAGTTCCTCCAGAATTCCTTTAAGCTTGACCAGAGCACAAACTTACCTTATGCAGGAATCATGTGATGTTCAGGTGTGATATTTGATTATTTCTTTTAAAAAAACATAATATCTTACTGAATCACACAGCTGAGGGCACAGAGAAGAGCATCTGTCTCTACCAGAGAACTGCAATAGATAAATGTAATGTGTCTAGTGATTGGCTCACCTCCAGCACCTTCCCTGTGATGAACTGATGGCACGCCTCACACTGGACACCAAAATGGATCTGATAGTCCTTCTCACAGTAGGGGGCGCCATCCCTGAGAAAAGAGAGCACAAGCTGACCAAAACACCGGTGTAATATCATAGCGTGTGTAACCCTAACGCAGGCATGGATTTGACCGAGTAGCCTCTAATTACAGTGTATATTTTATGAAGTGCTTACTTGCTGATGTACTCCCCGGTCAGCACTTTGCCACAGGCCTTGCACTTAAAGCAACCCAGGTGCCACTGTCTGTCCAGGGCCAGGAGAGCCTGTCCGTTCTTAATATCTCGACCACACCCCGCACAGTCTGTGAAAGCACACAAGCACAGAGCGGCAGGATTTAGAGCAGTGTAGGTCCTGGATTGGAACCAGTCTGGACAGGAAAATAAGAGATTTCCACAACAATTAAACACTGGAATGATGCTTGTTTAAAGGTTGGCTTCAAGCGTGAAGTATGTTAGAATTTATTTTAAGTGTATTATCGCCAAAATGGATCTCAAAAAAACGCTTTACAGTGAAAGGATAAAGATAGACAGAGTGCAAAACAATGCAATATGTGGAACAAGATGTGCAAAATATAGCACAAGATAAATAAGAGTAGCAAGTGGGAGAAGCTATTAATGTCAACAATAATTACAAGTTAGCTGGTATGATTGCCATTTAGCACATTTGCAAAGATTCAAAACTGGTGTTATATGGTCATATTTGCTGGTGTTTGAGGACAAGGCAAAGACTTCTAATGGATGAGTACTGCAGGCCCAAGAGAAGGACATTACAATATTCATGTCTGCATGTTGCATGTATGATGGTTTCAGCATCTGGGTCTGATTTTAGTGATGCTCAATACATGGAGTAGGGCTGTCTTTGTCATAGGATTACCATGAGGTTTGAATGTCAGGGAGAAACCCAAACGCTCTTAACTGCATGGTGTTGTCATAGTGTGCGCTGTGCAAGCATCGGTAGATCGAGGCAAATGCTTGAAATGTGTTGCAGACAAAAAGACACTGTGTCAGTTCTGACCCCGGACACCAGATGGGGATAGAGGGTAACCAGCAATTTTCTGACATCTGCCTCACTCCAACATCAATATCTCTTTTACCGTGGCTCTAAAAGCATCATCCATCTCCAAGTAGGTTCCTAAGGCTGTAAAAATGTGAGAGGTTGGTTTTTAAACGAACAATCTTTCCATCATCATCTCCTCTTTGATGAATAGAGGATGAGAGCAACAGAGTCCACGGCAACCACAGGACATGATAACTACGTAGGGCATAACGAGGTTGAGTTGATGACGTGAGGGGAATTGGCATGCCTTATTTATAGGTGACCTTGTCTAAAAGCTCTTCAACCGCCGACAGAGAGACCAGTGGGGGGTTAGAGGGAGGGGGAGAGAAAGGGAGAGAGAGAGAGAGAGAGTTTGAACATGATCAGGAAGAGTGGAAAGAGAAGGCGGAAGAATCAGGGAGGAGATGGAGACAGAGAAGGAGGAGGGGGGTTTGAGGGCTGCACATTCCCCGCTCTAGAGGAAAGGAAATGCATGGCCATGCATAATTTAGACTGTCTTTGTGTTATTCATAAAGGAATATGGCTGGTCCGACATGACGTTGGGCTTACAGGGGTTTGCAGAGGAGGAGTGGGACAGAGGAACTCCCTGAGACGCACCCCTCCATCGTTCAGACCACAAGCAAAACTGGGTTACAGGAGTAATCCTTAGAAAGTGCAGCATGCCAGCTACAAACTGTCTTATGGGCACCCTCCATTTTCTGCTCTCCCATGTCTTGATAATTTCTTGATCAGATTGGAAGATTTTGGTCAGTGTTCAGGATAATTTATGCTAATTTATATGTGTGGGCAAGATGACTACGGTCTAGGCCTGAAAATTATTCTTCACAGCACAAATAACACAGCTAAACTGACAGTTGGTCGGCAGATACATAAGATGTGTAGTCAACTTACTCGTGCTGAAAAACAAGAGTTAACTTCTATGCTTTTTGAGACTTTTTGTGGCTTTCTAAAACAAACTCAAGACCTACCTGGAGTTTATCAGGCAACATTTTTCAGCTTTTTCAAGTGGAGTCCTTGGTCTTAGACAAAAAACCATCTTGTGAAAGTGAATACCTTCCTTTGTGTTCAGTCAGTTAGGATGTGTTTATTGGGGAAAGACCATACGTACTGCTGGAGCCGAGGATGTCCTTGGGTCCTGGAGACATGGGCTGGACACAATACTGACACAGACAGTCCTTCCCATTGAAGGTCACCCTGTCCCCAGCAGGGAACGGCCGTCTGCAGGTGGGAGGTAAGGAGGGGGAGGGGTGGAAATCAGACAGGATAGTCAGACACCAGCAGGACGAGCTCTGTAGCCCGGTGGGAAAATGTTTACTGGTTGCAGCTTGCAGGTTGGTTGATGGATGAGGTCTGGGATGACAGGGCCCAGTGATGTGGATGTGTGTCAGAGCTGCTTGGCTGACAAGGCCATTCAGTCAGATGATGCAGAGGTGACACATTACATGCTACACTTCCAACTGGGACCCGAGCTGAAGTCTGAATTCAACCAGAGAGACTGGCTTGTTGTCAAGTGCAGTTTCTGTTCATATTAAAGTAAAATCATCCAAAGACAAGTTATACTTCTCTGCTCTCTCCCCCTTCTCACGCTGTTCTCTCCAAACCTTATCTTCCAGCCAACCTGCAATCCATCTCCACCCACCAGCTTAAAGGTCCCATATTACTCAGTTTTCATGGTTTTGGATGGCTCAGGATAAAAATACAGTTTGTCATGATTTTTTTTTTCCAAAATAAATGCAGTTAAAGGGGGTCAGTGCAGCAGAACTTAAGAAAATGTAATAAAAGTTTCAATCTCTTGCTCAAATAAAATTTTAAAAAATATGATCATATATGTATCTAAGGATAGACTTATTTGTTTTCCTATAATAACACCAACTTTAAGACCCTGTCCTAATCTCATGCTGCATTTGATTATGAATCAGAACTTGTGATTTTTTGAAGCTTTCTCAACCTCCAGTTCACGACTTGACACCATAACAGCATGACTACCCAGACTGTCAAAGGTAAAAACAAAATGGTCTTTTTAATATTATATTTGTTTAAACAGATTTTTTAGAGTAATCAGCATACCACACATACTCCCAATTGATTAAACTTATAAAATATATTTGTTTTCAACAGTTTGGTGACATGTTTTTCCCTCACTGTAGCTCAAATGCATGCAGTCGGCCATTGAACTGAATGCAGCATCACACTGGCTGGTGACTTCTCCCTACCTACAGAGGAAAGCTCTGCCTGTTGGGGCTAATGCCAGACTTTTAATTTGCATTGATCCATTTCCCCAATTTCTGGCCTGGGGTTTAGCAGATCATGTGACATGAGAGGTGTTGCTTGGCTTGGTGCCTTACTTGCAGATGGTGCAGACGAAACAGGCAGGGTGGTAGGTCTTGCCCAGGGCAGTGACCACTTCCCCCTCCACAAAGTCCCCACAGCCATTGCAGCGGGTGCCGTGCATGCGCTGGTAGTCCAGGGTGCACAGATACTCTCCATTCTTCATGAAGAAGCCCCCCTGGGCGAGGTCACAGCCACACACTGTACAGGACACCCAAATCAACACTCTGCAAGTCAGGTCATTTAGCGCTCTTTCCACATAACACATAAAGCAACCAACCACCAAGTCATCCATTCCTCCACGCATCAGTGGGTTTGTTAAGACTTGTTAGCCTGTGTAAGCCTGAGTGGACCGTTGAATGCATGAAACAGGCGCTGACTGAAACCATTGAAAAAATATCTCTCCCAGCGGTGTGCATTATGATGTGACGCTCGGGGAGAGAAAGAATAAAACATACTTCCATTAACATCATTCAAAGTCACGGGAACAAAAAAGGAACCTTGCCTTTCTGAAAAGGGCTTCGCATTGAGGGGCCGTTTTGATTGATCAGTGCTACAACTGCAAGGTCTTTTCTTTGTCAGCGTAGAGGTGGATTGCTCAATGCAAGAACAGTTCTTCAATTGTCTAGCCCAGGAAGCGGCCTTGCCCTGTTGGTGCAGATAACTGGCCTGAAATACTCCACAACACTGTCAACCTTACAACGAGCTTCCTTCTATTCAAGCAAAACCTTGTCATTGACACAAGCATGAAAGAGGGACAAAGGCAGAAATACAAATTACGGTACAAACAATTAACAATTTGGGCTATTTTTATGTTGGTGCAACAGTGTAATTATTTATTTATACCGCTGATAATGATGGATTGAGGAAACATACCATTTTTAGATTTCAATGTAAAACACTACAACAGCCTTCTACTCTGTGGTTTCGAGGAACAAGGAGAAGGACAGCTAAGATGACTGCAGATTGTAACACGCGACCTTTCCCCTTTAGGCTGCTCAGTCAGAAATGAAGCCCGTTAATAACTTCTGACCCTCTGGCCTGTATAAGTTTGAGTGTCACCGGTGTGTTTACCATCGTTAAGCAGGATTTTCATCGTGTTTGAGAAATGGGCTGGGGATCATAACTGCTTAGCCCCCTTCGTTAAGTTCAGAAAGTCTAAGATAAAAAGGGACGAAAGCTCTGTGTTGCATCAGTAAGCCTTGCAGTTTAACATTCTGTTATTGCAGCTGCTGGTGAAAATATACGTGGCTTATTTTCAATAAGGTATACAAGGTCTGAGAAATCCTGTTAAAGGGGAATGAGTCATGATACCAGCAAAGGAACACGTCTTAACATCCTTGCATGTCTACTTCACCACATTATGGTTGTTACCTCACTTAATATCTGGCTGAAAATAATGCAAAGTCATTTTTACAGCAAGTATGACTGCATGCCGTGTGACTTTGAGCAAGGTTCAGTGATAAGGCACATCAAATGTATCCGAACCACAGAGTGATCAAACCAGTTATGCAGCCTATTATTCCAGCGGCGTAATGTAAGCCTGCGAGTATAATAGCCTATTGGAAAAGTCACAGCTAAGAGGGAAAATATTTTGATGTTTGAGATAACTGCACCTAATCATTCTTATGCAATGAGCCACGCACAATCCTCGGGATGAATGGGAGCGAGTGAGGGAGCGAATCAGATTTAATTGCATTAGGGCTCAGGGATGATGAGATTAGCTCTTAAGCTAATCGAGTCTAGAGAAACCGACAGTGGAGGTATGGTGGCCTCCAACTGTGTAGGATCAAGCCTCCTCGGCTTCTGGACAGTTGCAGGGTGTATGTTACATAAAGTGCCTTTGAAAACTTATTAAAAAAAAAAAAAGTACTTTCAATTATTTAAAAAGTTCTTTTTTAAAATGAGGCCGTCACTGCAGCATGTTGGCCAGGTCTTGTTATACATGTGGTAAAAAGTTCCCACACACACTCATAGGGGCCATGGGGAGTGAGTGTCTGACAAGGAACATCTGTTAATAACCTTTGAGTGTAAATAAGCTGATACACTTCAATCACCCTGGCAAGATCAGTCCTGACAAATATTATTAGTACAGGCCCTCAAGCTGGACACCAGAATGACAACAGCGCAAATAAATCTGGAGCAAGGTGGACTAGAACAGTGTCTCTTTTAGCTGCATTCATGTCTTATTTAGCAACTGCATCTGCACACAATCACACACAAACACACACGCACACTTATCACCAATCACAGAGGCTCTGAAGGCATGTCTATCCACTTGCCAGGGACAGAATTAGATACTAATCTCAGCGTTTGCTTGTTGTTATTCTGGGCCCTTGGTGAACCAAGCCAAATCTATAACAGTGCTCCACTCACAGATTATCTACAAGGACTTCAGCAGGGAAGGTTCAGCCTACAAGAAGTAGACTGCTTGGCTGGTTGTGGGCGGCTAAGGCCTAATCATGCCAGAGAGCCAGAAATCCATCAGCAATGAGAGTGGGATTTGCACTGTCAACTGAACATGTTTAGTCTGCAGAAAGGTCCTCATAGCCGTCAGGATGCCACTTTAATTGAGGTATGTATGTTAAGCCACCTTGTATCCTGCTGGTTCACTCCACACAAAGGAGCATAGAAAGGACGCTGTGGCCTTAAGGGACACGTTGGCGACTCGTGCTGCTCCTACCCAACCTCACGGGACGTGGATGCTTATTGGTGCCGTCTTGGAATCCAACTTTCATGATTTATTTTGTTTTGTAACCAGTACCGGGTTTCACGAGATCAGTCATGCATCATGCATGTTACTCCTCCATACCTATGCTCCATCTCACGACATTTTATCACTTCAGAAAGTAATTTTTTTACAACCCCCGTCTGTTACTCATTAGGCAGTACATGCTCCAGAAAAGTAAATAAATATTCAGTTATGATGACAAAATTATGAATTATGAAAGTCTTCACACCTTAGCTGCAAATTGTCACACAACTCCCACAATCCTCTTTTCCTCTTTTCCTATTCAGAAAGAACTACGCATCCACTCACATCGGCATCTGAGGAAAATTTGTCTATTTTTCCGGCTGGAGATACATTTCTGCCAAAAAGCACGACGCACAATTCACAACCCTGTCAGTCTGACACAGATTATGGGCGGCAATTGCACTTTTAAAATGTGGTTGGAAATCACTTGTAGATAATGCATCCAGCTGCAGTTTGCTAGACCACAAATACACTGTGGGACTGAGCAGAAGCTCTCCCTGTTACTTAAAATGACAGTTTAACAGGACTTTTAAAGAAAGAACATGTTTCTTGACCCTTGAGCCCATGGCATCTACTCAATATCCAATATAAATGACAAAAAGTGCACAGCAACCAATCTGCATTTAATTTAAGTCTTGAAAATACATATATTTTTCAATCAACAGCCCAACAGTGGCATCGCGCTGTACCTTTACAGGTGAAGCACTTGAGGTGGAAGTGCTTGTTCTGCACCCGCAGCACCTCGCCCTTACATGGCTCCCCGCACTTGTAGCACTGAATGAGGGGCTTCTCTGTGGAGTGGTGGTGTGTGTCTTGTGCATGAGCCACTGCAAGAGAGAAGAAATAAATGTTATCGAAGAGAAACACTGATGAGAAATTTCACGCGATGAACAGATTAGATTTTACCTGTGTACAGACGATATGTATCATGAAATATATCTGTAAAATATCTATAGAATGGAATATAAATAATTTATAAAGATTAGCCTGTGCAGTTATTGTTCCATGACTTAAGTTTTGGTAATCTGCAGTGAACGAGGCCCCGAATCTGCAGCTCCACACAAACACCAGAGATAAGGACCAACCGCTGAGAGCCTGTCGGGGTACAAGACAACAACACAGAGCAGGACAGCTTAACGTGGGGCCCACAGGCCCCGTCTGGCTCCTCACTGACAGGTTCCAGAAAATAACAACCTACTCTATATTTAGGCTGTCTTGATCAGTGGAGGCTGGCGAGTCAAAACACTGAGAGGAACGTGGCTCAGTAAATTGCATGGTGAAGCAGAATTGCTGAAATGATATGAAATGAGAGTTATTGCCCATTTACCACTGTCGACATCTAGTGTGCATTACCCTCGATCATTTAGCAGTGTATGCTGCATGTAGTATGAGACTTTAAAATGTACTTGTTTTTCATCATTTTGAAAATATAAACTTGACAATGTCAAACTAGGCTTGAAATTAACTGCTATTCTGGCAAACAAAGATACCCTAAATAAAAATAAAAAAAAACATGCATGTGACAATAATGATTCTAAAGCAACATATTTTTGTTATTATTACTTTTTTTTCAACTCTGATCAAACCAAATGAAGGCTTTATGTTTACTGTGGCAGATCATCTATCTCTGTGTAAGTTTTCATGCTGCTGAGAATGAGAATAAAGAATAAAGAATGAAGTCTGAGAATGAATGGCAGCAACGGGCTTCTTCCAATGGGAGGAGAGCGAGACCGGATGTCTCCAACTGTGCTGACTGTGCGCAGACACCAGCAGGAAGAATCTCAAGCAGGACAGCAATCTAGATGACTCGCAGAAACTTAATAAAACACCAGTATTTTCCACTAAAGCCTGCTTTCTGAGGGAAAAGGTTAAGAAAATCGGGGACAGCCATGCTCCCTATCCTCTATACATCAGCATTCCTGAATCTGTGGCGATATAGATATCACTTTAATGTGAAATGTTTTGACAACCATCTCAATTATGTAAGACCCAGGAAGCTATTATCAGCTTGTTTAATCTGAAAGAGCTAATATCTAATAGGATCTTTAGACTTGCCGTCCAATGCACGACACATCAGCCCGTGGCTCTGCTCAGCAAAAAGTTTGAGCGTTCCTGACAAGGACTAACACAGACAGACATTTATCCAGCACTTCTGGATGGGAAGGAAAAGCTGCTGCAGTGCCGCACTGCACACAGCTTATCAGCTATTCTGAAACCAGCAGATTATTTCACATTCAAGATCATTAGCTCGCATTGAACTCTCTCGCTCTCTCGCTTGTTCCTCCTCTCTTTCTCTCTCTTTCAAACGCAGACACACACACGCGCACGCCAAATAAACACACACACCCAGAGTACACATGAAAGGATCTTTGCTGTGTCTCTACTGCAATGGATCATTACACTGCAAGGCTAAAATGAGACACCATAGGTACAGAAATAGCATCATGACCAATCGATGGTCTGCAAAAATGAGACATTACTCTGGATTATTGATGATTTGGCCTACCTTGTATCCCACCTCTGCATTTGCAAAGCCGTTCCCTGTTTGAAACCCACATTTTCAAGGGAGATGTCATGGATGCATGGGTTAAATGCAGAAAATCACACTCCTCAGAAAAGACTGTCTTAAAAGAAATCATGTTTTGCAAGCCAGCCCTCTCTGATTTATTCTCTAGGGATGGGCTACAATGTCCTGACTCATTTCTTATGGAGAAGACACACCTAGAATATTCATCATCACACAAATACAAATCTCTCATGATCATACATCAGAATGGGAGGGAACCCAGAGCAATGGTGACATGGTGAAAAAAAAATGAACACCCATGGCGTTTGGAGATGGGATGACAGGAGGGTGGAGAGAAAGAATGGGGATATGAGGGGTAGAGCATCTGTCTCCCTGGTGTCTCTGATGTGATTACACTCAGCAGGACAGTGAGTCATCTCTCGGTGAACCAGACTACAGTGGCAGTGAACTGAGGCTCAGCAGCTCTGTGTGTGACATAGCACCTCCATAGAAAAACTCTGTCTACTGCAAAAAAAAAAAAAAATCCATTTCAGCACGCCGTTTAAGTCTCACACTAGGGGTTAAGGCTGGGCGATAAGGACAAAATCAGATATCACAAAAGTGTTGACCACATACCTTGATATTGATATTGTCACAGTACTGAAGGGATGACTAATGGTGCTTTAATTAGATTTTTATAGACAAGAGATTTGTGATAAGCAGTCATTACTAATGTGGTTATGATAACCATGCGGGTGGAGGCAAATAATGAAACAGCAAGAACGGTGTGGTAAGTTCAGAATATAGTATCTCTTTACTGTTTCAAACCAGCAAAACACAGCATTTTACGATATGACAATATAACAATAAATCCCTGATGAACTCTAGTTTTATGTCACAACATTGATGTAACATCAACATATTGCCCAGCCCTATACTAGGTGTTAAAATTGTATTTTTAATTATAAATATTATTTCATAAAAAGCAAAAGCCAATAGGATAATTCCACTTGCTTTCAATTCTGGGCAATATCCTGAAACAGGGAAGACCACAGTGAAATTTCTTATGTTTCAAGTTGCTTTGTCTTGAACAACAGTGACGCAAATGGCACATTTT
>OMLB01063020.1:0-24561 GCA_900302555.1 Myripristis jacobus | reverse complement strand
TTGCTGTACCTCCAACCCTCCCCCCGTATCAGAGGAGTAGAAACAACAAGCCGCCATTTTGTTTGTGCGGACAGACCGTAAGAAACAGGAGGAGATACCGAGAGAAGGAGAGACTCCGGCACCGATAGCAGCCGCTCCGGGAACCGCCGGGGGAAAAGAGCGGCGAAATCGTGTCCGTGTTATCCAGAGGGGGGGAAGAGAAAGCTTAACCAAAAAGATAAGACGTCAAGGGGGGAAACCGAGTCGGCGATATATCTGTTTTAAAAAAGGAAATACTCTGAAAAAAATCCAAGGAAGGGGTGTTTTGCGGAGCGGAGACGGAGAGGAGAGGCGGAAGAGGGCAATATATTACACCGAAGGAAAAACCTGCGAAAGGGAAAAACATGAACACGAAAAATCATAATGTGCCCATCGCGGAGGAAGGAAAGAGCCCGCATAGACAATTATATAAATAAATTGCTACCGGGCATCAGGGAGAGGTGGAAAGAAGAAAGACGGGTTTAAAGAGAGGGGAAAATTGCCAGGATAAAAACGCGAAGGGGGGCATTCTCCATCACAAAGAGTCAATGAAAGGATTTTGTGAGCCCAAAATATTTTGGGGGGTGTCATCGTTATCTCGCCGATCCGAGACTTTCCGCTTGTGAAAGAGCCATATTTTTTTTTTTAGTCAATTTATCTCATTTTCGCCCATCGCCGTATTCTCTTGTTTTTGGTTGGGATCTTTTCCCCCTTTGCTGCTGCTGCTTCTTCGCTTGCATGGCCATGATATCCGTATACGCAGTGAGTGACAGATAATTTTTTTTTATTTTTTTTTTTTTGCAATATTTATGAAGCATTTTATTTCCCGAGAAGATTTACAGTGTTATCACCCTGGAGAAACCTGGAGGAGGGATCTGTTGAGAGAGGCACAGGATAAGTCACCCCCCGGATCGTTCTCTGCAAAATAAAAACTAATTGGATCAATCCGACTGTCCGCTGATTGGCAATTAGCTCTTTGATAACCTTTTAAGAACTATACTGGCAAAGACTAAATTAACCAGAATCTGTTGGCAAGCAGTCTGCAGACAAGCAGGGATTTTGACAAGATTTTTTTTTTCCCATTTTTTTTCTCTTCTCAACCATTGCCAACCCCACTGGCTGCAATAAGGCATACTCGCGCAAAGGCTTGCAACAACCAAATGTGCAATATGAGTCCGTTATTTTTGACCCAGTGCCTTGCATGGTCAGATGTACACACCAAGTGCACAATTTCGTCGGCATGCACATGTTAAAGGAAAACTCAGACAGATGCATGGAAATATGAATTTGCAATAGATTTCCTTCTCAACTCAGTTGCTGCAAGTGGGACTCCCGTGTGTTCATCCTCCTACAGAACTGTATTATCACTATTTATTCAGCCAGTCGATGCAAGTTTTTTTTTTTTAGTCTTGTCTCAGTATTGCACTTGAGATTGCCATTCATGCTTTAATTGCATTTGTAACCACTGTCAGCGACCGTGAAGGATCAACACACCGCCAGTTGACTGCCTTTATCGTATTGGTAATGCTAGGGATCGATAGCATTGACGGTGGTGAGATTTCAGATCAGGTGGCTGAAAGGATAAATGCTGTCGAGGCTCTTATAACTGTTGCATGAGAGAAGGGCCCCAAAAAGTTACCACAGGGGCATGCTTGGCCTGCGGTTTTACGTCGCATTTATCATTTTCGTGCCCTAGCCGAGACACTTCACTTGGAAGCGCTTCAGACCTGAAATACCGGATTTCTCCGCCGACTATGGCGGACAAGACTGATCGTACCATGGAGGACAGATCTTGGGACAATTTTTGTGTCGCAGAAGAGGCTACATGAGGTTGTCGGAGGCCCGTTCGCTTGTCTTTTTTGCCGACTCCACCTTCCCACCTCCTCCTGTTCAACTCGGAGAAATCTGTGAAGAAACAAAATCTCCGACAGGGGAGGGGGGTTGATATCTGCAGAGAGGAATAAACCGAGAGTGGGAACTCTGAAGGAAGGAGTTCAACATTGCTGTCTTTTCCCCCTGCCGTCCCCCCAAGCGGTGGGGGAAGAATAAAAAAACACTTCAAGAGGAATAAGGAGACGCAAATAAGGGGGGAAACAATTGCCCTGCGTGGATCTACAGCATTTTTTTAATTCGTCAAAAATATGGCCGATAATGTCCTGGAGTCCGGCCCGCCTTCAGCCAAGAGGCCCAAGCTGTCCTCTCCAGCTCTCTCAGTATCTGCCAGTGATGGAAACGGTAAACATCTTTGCATGCATTGTTTGGTTAAGACATACAACTTCAACCAGTTGCGACTGAATATCTGTGTAAAGCACAGGTCAGACTGTCGGTGTTTGCAGAGTTGCTCTCCCAAGTTAGTAGTCTGACCAACTTTATTGTGCTCTTTCACATGCATGTGTCCACGGAGTTTGGTTAAAAATGACTGCATTTGGGATAAGATTGCATTCAGAAGTCACGGCGCGGTGTTGGCGGCAGAGATAATTTTTCCAGGTGTGATGTTTGGATGTGTTAGCCTCAACAGGCTAACTAGCTAGGGACTAGACTAACATACCCACCGCCAAACAATGGAAGAGTCGAGTCACCTCAGTTTAAGTTGGATAGCTACTTGTTAGGGAAGTCAGTTTGCCGAAAGCAGGAGAGGCCACATACACCGAACAACAGATGTATTGAATGCCCTTTAATTAAACGTAATGATCAGTTTTAGTCGGAGGTCCTGATTGAACGCCAGAAAATAACGGGACCCGGTGGGCTAACTAGCTTGGCAGCTAACGTTGCCGGCTCAGCTGAGTTGGGTAGCCGGCTAGCAAAGTCACTAAAGTGGTAAACCATTTGCCGTGCAAACCGTGTTTTTCGGTGGGTGTAAAGCTTGATTTTGGTAACGGTGAAACAACAGTTGGGGCCGTAAATTTCATGTAGGTGTAAACCCGTGAGAATACTCACATTTTTAGTGAACTATCGGCGCTAACCAGCTAGCTATTGTTCGACTGTTACTTCATCAATGAAGAAGTTGCGCAAAGCATTGTTGTCCAGCTGGGAGCGGAGATGTTGCTGCATTTCACTTCGGTGTGTGTGTGTGTGTGTGTTACTACGGCGTAAAAGAAAGGTCAAAGGCATCCTCCGTGTGAGAAATGTCTATTTTCATGTATTTTGCTCAGACAGTTGTTTTTCTCAACTATGTTACAGATGAATGCCGTACTTGATTTGCCTCCATTGTCTAAATGTGATACATTGGCGTTGTCCTTTCACTATTCACAGAAATGCAACAGATGTGACCAACCTGAAGGCCTTTTCCATCGATTTATCTACTAATTTACGAAATTGCAAATGTATTAATTAGCACTTATGGAACAGAGGAGCTGTACATATATATCGTCCCCTTGTTGTGTCCAACAGTAGACATACGAAGATAAATTAACCTTTACATTTTAGGCATTTAAGTGACACTCTTATAAAGAGCTCCTTACATAACCATGTTAAGGATAGGCCTACCTCAAAAGTTGAGGGGATTGGGGAATCTGTTTTTAATTCTTTGACATGAATGTCTGAGATAAAATATCATTTAGGAATTGCTTGCGTGTTATCACTGCAAAGATTATTGTCACACTAACAGTAATGCAACTGTTTAAATGACTAGATGACTCCTCTGTGTTGGTTGTTATGATTTTTAAAAATTAGGTTGCTGTTTAATTTCCTAAGATGTCTGGGCTGTCCTGCTACCATCAGCAACATGTAGGGTTGTTTTTAAGAAGTTAGTGTGTTTTTGTACAGATGTTAGAGAGAGAGAGAGAGAAAAGGGAAGTTCGAGATGTAGCCAGCTGTATGCATTAAGTCAACATTGGCACAGACTTCCTTCAACATAGCATCATAAACAGCCATTTGCCCAGAGTTTCGGGAATGAGGTGTTAGCATGCCAAATGCCATCATAGAAAATCAAACACACAAGTGACTGTGTCTTGTCAGCTGGTGTGCTGCAGCCAGGGCAGTGTTTTCACTAGACCTGTATACAGGACTAAAATAATGCATGATCCGTCCCAGTAAATATGACTTGATTTGTAATGGGCAAGTAGTGGAAAGATCAATGCTCAGTGCTAAGAACCTTCATGTGAGAAAGATGCAGCTTCGGTGGTTTTCATTATCACATGGCCGAACTCTCAGAGCACTTTCCCTCTTAATTTTCTTCCAGTCTTTGTCAACATACAGTAGTTCCTTATTTTGAGGCTTTCCCCAGCTTCATGCTGCTACACCGTATAGCTGTAGACTCAGTGCACACACCTGCTCTGTCAGTATTTACCCCTCTGCGGCTTCTCACCCTGACCCTACTGCGTTCACTCTCCATGTTTGGCACCCCATCAAACCACAAACTGATGCCCAGGAGAGGAGTCTAGGCTTTGAGAGGCAGCTACTGCTGCACTCGCTGTCTGGCTCCAAGCTCCAGATCGGAGGCAGATTGTTCCACAGTACATTCCTATGGGCCAGCTTGTAGTTTTTCACATTAATGTAGATGTATTGTAAGTTCTATCTGTCACCAGCCTCTCAAGATTTGCAGCTGTATTAAACCTTTTTTTATTTTGTTTCATGAAAGAAATGTTTGTTTCCTGGTAGATGAGGTTGGTCTCTCTTTCCTTCCTATCTAGATTTTTGTTCACTCTTCGACCTGGAGCATGACCTCCCAGATGAGCTCATCAACTCGTCGGAGCTGGGGCTGGTCAACGGAGGGGACCTCAACCAGCTCCATACCAGCCTTGTCGGAGTCGGAGGAGGGATGGGAGGTATGGGTGTGGGAGGAGGCCAAGACGCGGCTGCCAAACACAAACAGCTCTCTGAGCTCCTCCGTGCCGGAGCGCCGCCCCAGCCAGGTGGTCCCACTCCCAACAGCACAGGAGCTGGGGCCTCCATGGGAATGATGGGGAGTGTGAATGTTTCCCCAGGTGGACCTCAAGGCATGGGACCCCAGGGACAGCAGCAACAGCCACAGGCTGGAATGATGCAGCAGGTGGGGATGGTTGGTGGGGTGGCAGGGCTGAATCGGGCGGCTGCCATGATGGGTGCCCAGAAGGGCAACAGTGGACAGCAAAGCCTGATGGGAGGGCAGGTGATGAACGGCTCACCCAGAATGAGTTACCCTGGCAATGCAGGAATGGGTAACAATAGTAACCTGTTGGCAGAGACGCTGCAGCAGCAGCAAGGAGGTCAGCAGATGGGACCTGGGGGTCAGGCTGGAATGAGGCCACAGCAACCTGGAGCACTGAACAAGGTAAGCACACAGAAGGCAGTAGGACAGTGCACATAACACAGTGCTATTGAATGTTTTCACATTTGGAGAAGTTTATAAGGTATGGTTTTGGTACCATGGTGAATGGTACCAGGCTCATATATCCAACTGCATATAGTACAGAGTATGTTAAAGTATGTTCCGACCCAAAAAAACAACAAACAAAAACATCCGAAGCGCTGCTATAGTGTTTATTACTGAGGGTTTTTTTGGGGAGACTTGTGCAAAAAAAAAAAATCTGTCTGCGTATAGTATATTATAGTATAATTCATATCCCAATATTGTGTCTCGCCGCTTGAGCATGTACTTCCTTTGAGAGAGCAGGGACTCAAAATGTCCCCTCCCCCATTGTAATTTGGAATGATCTTATTACAGCTTAGTTCCTGTCATAGTTTGTTAGTATCTATGTAAAATATTGCAGCTTAAAGTTGTTGCTCCAAACCAGCAGAAATGTGCCTGATAGATTCAGACAGGCTGAAGTTCTCAGTTACTTGGCTTTTGGTCTGGCCTGGGTTCGAGCACATCAGAATACACCAACAATACTATGGCTGATTTCAGGCTTTAATTCAGGTTTGAATTCACTTCAAGCTATTCAAGGACCGTTTCGTTTTTGAATCGCATATTCAAGTTCAAGGTGGGTTGTGTTCAGCATGTGGGGTTTTATACTCGAGTCAAGCTCTAGGCTGAAGTTGATCTGTAGCGGTTGGCCATGTGAGGCTTTTGAAGACCGATGCTGCACGCCGGGTACAGGCAGGAGTGTGGTTACATGTCGGACCCGCAGCAGCATCACCACTCACTCTGTGGTATCAATGGTTAACCTCCTCGCTGTGTGCAGTTCCACTTGATTTTGTTTTGAGGTGTAATAGACACTACAACAGAAGGGCTGCATTAAATTCTTTAATTGAGGTGTAGCATGAGCGAGTACCATCAAAGGCCTAGAATCAGTAAGGGTATGGATCCATATTAAGAGGCATTTCATTGATACGTTTCCTTTTTCTTCACAAAGGAAAGGGTGCAGATTTAGCTTATTGTAAAACCCAGTGATCTGTGTTATTTTCACTTACAGCTCAGATGCAAGGATGAACAATTTTCAGGAGTTTCTAGCAGTCACATAACAGTCAACCTACCGCCTCACATAGTCACCAGTAATGAAGCAACCTTGGTTGATCCAAAGGCATGATCTTGCATTTCTTCTGTTTGAATGTACAATTGTTTAGTCACAGCTAATGATGAAATAGCTAGATATAAGATTATAGTTGATATTCAACTGTCTTCAATTTCCTTAGACCTTGGCTCCAGGATTGTGTTTGTGTTGTTAATTTACTGCAAACAGCAGAACATGGTGTAAAGAAACAAAGAGGAAATGACACTCTACCTTACCACTGTTTTATTTTAAACTCATGGAGACATTGTTACCAGACGAAATTAATTTTCAATATTTTGTTGAGCGTTTGACATTTTCTTCTTGGCTCACTTTTCTCAGCAGCATAATCTTGAAATTTTTAAACTGTGGTAGTCTAGGTACTTCTGTAGATTCTGTTTTTATTCATTTGTGACACCAGTAAAAGCCCACCTTTACCTCAATCCTTCTGTCTCTTCCTCCCCATCCCTCCCCTCCCCTCTGTGTCATCATCCTCCTCTCTATAGATGAATATGATGGCCAACACGGGCCCCTATGGCGGTCCGTTCGGTCAGCCTGGCAGCCAGGGGCTGGCTGGGGCGGGGCTGGGCCCGCAGCTCCAGAACAAGGCAGGCCTGCCCAATAACCTGGCTGCCCAGTTCAACATGGACAAGAAGACGCTGCCGGGTCAAGGCATGCCTGGCATGGTGAGAAAACTGGACTCATTTATTTATCTTCCTCAGCAGGCGGACAGAATTTGAGTCTCTTATGCATTTTGTGTCAATTTTTACTGAAGCCTATTCTCTCTCAAGTGTTGTAAAAGTAGAACCAAATGTAACTAGAAGAGTACGCTCAATAAAGTGCAGATCTGTATCAGACGCATCTCCTCTTCTCTAGTGCTTGGAATTAGGCCACAAACCACCTTTTTTTGCCTACTGGGAGAAGGGAAAATGTGGGGGCGCTGCCCCCGTATCTTCCCCATCTGTGTTGCTTCGTCTTGGGCAAAAACAGCTGAGAAGTTAGCACTTAATTCCATTATAAAACTGTTTCTTCAAACGTTTTTAATCACCACAACCATTAGAGTTCCTTGATGAGACAGTCATAACTGTGCACAGAAAAATATTAGGCTGATTGGCCCAGTAGTGTGCAAGATTAGCTGCAGACAGATGCACACACACACACAGAAAAAAAGTGTTTTCCCAACCATTATAGCATATTTTTGCAGCGCCTGTTGTCTGTTAGTCAGTGGATGTGCATCCTCCTAGGCAGACCCTCGTACAAATGCAACCAAGTCTAACATGAATTTACACTTTCCAAAAAGAAAATGTTTGCTATGTGGCCATTTTGGTCATAGTGTAGTAGCTCTAGTAGCTAGTAGAGAGAGAGGGAGAGAGATTTGGTTGAGCAAGCTAGCGAGTAAATGATGAGAGGGAGCGGTGGTAGCAAGAACAAACGCTTTTCCACAACCATGAGAGGTCTTTGATCGTACAGTCATAGCTGTGCACAAAAATATTAGGCTGCTAGGCCCAGTATTATGTGAGATTTCAGCTTTCTGCCACATTATTCTTTTTTTTCCCCTCACAACTGCTGAGAGAACACAGTTTATCTTTCAGTGTTGTTTGCTTGTTTTCTATTTGTCACATGCAATGTATCTGATGAAACTTGAGGGAGTGATACGTCTCACTGTTGTGTTCACACCCTTTTAAATTACACTGACTTGGCAAAGAGGTGATCCTTTTATTTGACAGGGACTATGCACCTCACAATAGTTGAGTCATAGTTGGCTTATTGGCTAATTCGCATTCTCAGTGCCTGTTGATTGTTTGTTTTTAACCCTGCCCTATGCGTAAATTAATGTATTGACCAGTGGGAGTTTTGCGTAGAGGGGCATCACTGACAAAATGACTCGACAGAATCTTAGCAGGTATTGGCAAATAATTAGGCATGCCCTTATTAGTTGGCCCATACAAGTTCAAAATAGGTCATTGTGATTGGCCTAGCACTGTTTCAGCTGTTTAATGACATTACGAGGCTGCATGCATTACTTATACTCATCTACCATTCGACAGTAATTGAATACAGGCTTTTTTATGATTTTTAATGGAGAACAGGTCCGGTTCAATCCATCCTATCATCGAAGTGGTCTTGCTGTTTTTAATTTTCAGAATCACCGGGAGTGCGCCACAGTTTCATTTAGTTTCTTTCCGAACAGATCGTTCTGAGAGAGTTTGATTATTGCATTCATTTTCATTTGTTTTTTGTCTACTAAACAGTTACATAGCTCACAGACATTTATTTCTCATGTGTTATGAGTTTCACAGCCAAAAGTTTTGAAAACAGTTCAATGTATTGGACAGAAGTAGACTTTGCTACTTGTATGAAAACTTTTTTTGTGAGAATCTCAGCATAAAGCACATATTTCCATATAATAACTATGTTTGGATTAAATAAATTATTTATTTACACATAGGGTTATCAGACAAGCAAAATGTTATACTTGGTGCTTCCTGACAATTTTAATGGTTGCTATGCCTTTTTTCACATGCTACATAAATTAGATTTTACTTACTAAAGCGAGTTGCACATGATATAGCAAATAAGTAGAAAGTCTTGATAAAATGCATTTTTGACCATCAGTCTCAATATTAATCTTCCAATCACACTGTTTCTAAATTGGCTATTGGAATCTGATCAGTGCTAAAAAATCTCTGTAGGCTGACATACAGTATCTGTCTGCCTCTACTTTACACCTTCTCTGTCTGTCCCCAGGCCTCCCAGCAGCAGCAGCAGCAGCAGCCGCCACCTGCAGCAGTGGGCGGTGTGTCGGTGGGTGGGGCAGCAGCAGTGGGAGGAGCCCAGGTCGGGCTTGGCGCCGTAGGGGCAGGTCCCGGCGCAGCGCCCCCTACGGCAGACCCCGAGAAGCGGAAGCTGATTCAGCAGCAGCTGGTGCTCTTGCTGCACGCGCACAAGTGCCAGCGCAGGGAGCAGGCCAACGGGGAGGTGCGGCAGTGCAACCTGCCCCACTGCCGCACCATGAAGAACGTGCTCAACCACATGACTCACTGCCAGGCTGGCAAGTCCTGCCAGGGTGAGCCTGTTGAATTATACTGATTACTGGTTTTATGGTGTGTGGTTTGCTTTCGTGAACGCCAGGCCCTGTTTAGAGTTGCTGTGTGTCTGCAGCAAATCCTTTTCTTGTTTATTTATTCATATGTTGTTGTTGTTGTTGTTTTGCTTGTACTTGTGCATTGTTTTCTAGCCCTACTGGTTAGCCTCCCTGTTTGTCTGCATTATCAGAACGAGTTTAGCTCCCTGTAGTTAGCTGTTTTACTGTAATTTGTTCCTCCCCTGTGTGCTTGTTGAGTCTCCATCTGGACAGTTTTGTTGTTCTGAATGACTCATACTATCACTTTCTTAGTGTCTGGCTTCTTTCGCCTCCCATTTGACTCCTTTTCTCTGTCTTTTTCTCTCCAATCCTCTCCGTCTTGTTATTTTTCTCCCTCCTTCACACTGTCACTATTTCTCATTTCACTTGTTCTGTCTCCTTGCCCTTCTTATCTTCTCTCTTTTTCTTCTGTCTTCCCTTTCCTTTAACGCTCTCCATTTCTGGCTGCTCTCCCCCCAGTGGCACACTGTGCCTCATCCAGACAGATCATCTCTCATTGGAAGAATTGCACGCGACACGACTGTCCCGTCTGCCTGCCGCTGAAGAACGCCGGAGACAAGAGGAACCAGCAATGTGAGTATTTCACACTCAGTGCGTGTGGGTGGGTGTGGCTGTCTGTGTGTCTGTCTTTAAGCAGTATGCATGCGCACTGCTCGTTGGATTGAATTAATACACATTCTTCTCAGCTAGAGTAGAGCGTAATGATTCAGAATAGAGTTAACACTTGTATATCGCTTGTGTCTGTGCCGATGTGCCATTTTTATATGATGAGGATGATCACTGATGATCAATTTATCAATATATTTTGGAAATAAACTTTTGTGCTTTTACAATGTCGCCATTAGCCAGAACTAAAAAAAAAAAACATTCAGCAAGAGACACTGACAAAAACTCTCAGTAGAGAAGAAGCGTGTCACAGATACACACACACACACACACACACACACACACAGCCTTACAGCTTACATATGATGTTCCCAAGAGACTCTGTGCAAAGCTGTTGCTCCTCACCTTTAACTTGTCGTAAGTCACTGTGAAAATGTGGACGACCAGTGTAATTTGGGCACAGTCATAAGCAATAAGCAAAATGTGTTCACCTCAAGTTTGAATCATCAGATATGCTTGATTGCATAGTTTGTAGGGGTGTAATGGTTTTGTGCCGAAACCGAAAAACATGATTCTGCACCCGTCAGTTTGGTGAATCATGCATGTGCAGTGGACTGTGAATTTATTTTCTAACCACGCTTTTAACTTTTTTTTTTTCAAGCATGACGATCATTAAGAGAACACATTCATAACACAGAACATTCAGCACTGCTTTTGATAAATAATAATGCTAGTCCTAATAACTGACTTTTCCATGAGCCGCTTGTAAAGGCTTCCTGTTGCTATGTTGCACAGAATTTTCAGGACTTTGGCACAAACCCCATTCAACCTGTGTTGAATCGTTTGTTTTAAATAGAAGAGGATTTGAATTCTGAGATGGTTCTGTTTTTTTTCCAGCTGAACTGTGATAGAAACCAAGCTGTGGCCTAAAAACCTTCCTCCTTGTTTTCTCCCACAGCTCTCCTCAGCAGCGCAGGGGTGGGCCTGGTCAACTCTTTAGGTTCGGGGGTTCCAGGGGGGCAGCCCAACACCCCAAACCTGAACCCTCCCAACCAGATTGACCCCAGCTCCATAGAGAGGGCCTACGCCGCCCTGGGCCTCACCTACCAGGGCAACCAGATGCCACAACAACCTCCACAGGCCAACATGCCCAACCAGAGCCTGCAGGGCCAGCCTGGTATAAGGACCCTGAACACCATGGGTCAGTCACTAATCCTGTTGTTTGAATTGTTTTGTGTAGGTTTAATAGTGCTATAGACTTGAAATTTAATAGGAATTGGAATGATATTGAATGATAGTACTTAGTTTGAAGAACAAACTAAGTATTAGCCTTTTATTAAAGATTGTAATGAGTCATGAGTAATGCGTGGCACACTTGTACAAATGTTTTTTATTTATTCATTATTTATTTTCACATTTCATGTGTGTATAATCAGTTGATAATGTGTTTTGTGAATTAAAGCAGTAATGTTTGCCAGATTTACGATTTTAATTTTTGCCATAAGAAGCTGCCAACACACCCATCGTGATTTTTGTATTTCAGTGGAAAGAGCTTTAGTCTTTTCTACACTGCTGAGAATAAAATTCTGCTGGAAATGCTATTTTTTCATGTTACAATAGTTACATGTTAAATATGCATTGCTCAGAATATTCATATTGGTGTTGGCCCTCAGAAACTCACATTGGTTGAGCCTTGAAAGTAATGTAAGTCTCTCTGTCCGTCCAGGTGGAAACCCCATGGGAGTGAATGGCGGAGTTGGGGTGCAGCCCCCCAACCAGCAGTCAAACCTACTCCCAGACGCCATGTTGCACAACAACATGAATGCACAGAGGTAGGACTGTCTTTAACTGGTCATAATTATTTCTCCAAGACTTTCGAAGTCGGTCATGTAGCTGACAGAGCAGTTAATATTTAGTAGTTTGTTACTGTTGTGCTCTCTCTGCCTTGTGAACAGACTGGACAACAGCTGAAATTAGATCACCTCATTGACTCATTAGTGCTGAAGTTCATTCCTTGTCATCTAAAAAAAGACTAGGGATTTTTGATTATCAGATCATAGGTGACAATTCTTAAGTATAAGACAAAATGAAACCTTTTTGGAATAGTGGTAAAGCTCAGCTCAATTGGAATACAGTTATGTCGAATAAAAGATGACATTTTTCCTTGCTAGAAAGAAGGACTAGATCTCCTGTGGGTGGTCAGGAGCCGCCATGCCCTGCCTCCTTGTCTCTGGCTGTCTAATTATCTTTTCCACATTTGCCGGTGTAGACATTTCATATAATAGGACATTAGTGAGGTCTTAAAAATTAAATCTGCGGTGCTGAACGTCTTTGGTTCACTCTTCCCTTCCATCTCTTTCCACATCTGTCCTTCCCTGCAGTTTGATGAACGACGGTGTGGGGAACCTGGGCTCCATGCCTACAGCAACCCCTCCCTCGGCAGCCGGCATGAGGAAGTCTTGGCATGAAGACATCACACAGGACCTCCGCAACCATCTCGTCCACAAGCTGTGAGTGTGAAGCACACAAAGAAAAGCTCACCAGGGACATGCACCACTGAAAAGAACTGATCATTGGTTCATTTTCTATTTCAGTCCTTAATGCCAGCTACTCACAACTGTTCTCACATGGCTTATGGCTTGGTGAATGATTTTGATGTAAGGCACAGTTGTATGTATGTCTTGATGGCTTACTGTGTATTTGCTTGTGCGTGCGTGCGTGCATGTGTGTGTGTATGAACAGTGTGCAGGCCATTTTCCCCACTCCAGACCCAGCTGCACTGAAGGACCGGAGGATGGAGAATTTGGTAGCTTATGCTCGAAAAGTAGAAGGGGACATGTACGAGTCAGCCAACAGCAGGGTAAGAAAATAACTCGTGTGCAAACCACACAACATCGTGACATGACCATCGGTTTCCGGATCAAAGAATTGCATTTGTTTTTGCACTATTTGGATGCACACCTTACTCTCTTGCTTTTTTGTCCAATCTCTTTTCTCTCTCCTCCTCCTGTCATGCTGTGTCCCTGCCAGGCGGAGTACTACCACTTGCTGGCAGAGAAGATCTATAAGATCCAGAAGGAACTGGAGGAGAAGAGGAGGACACGGCTCCAGAAGCAGGGCATGATGCCCGGACAGCCTGGCATACCCTCCTCGGGCCTCCCACAGGGGCCTCCCGGCATGGGACAGCCGCCCATGGCCCCCGGGCAACCTCCAAGTTAGTAAACATGCACTTAAGCCCTGCTCACACACTTGATGGCGTAGACATGGGCATGAATGCACACACACACGTACTGTTGGCATACAAATAATGAACACACACACAGTTGGATGCCAAGGTGTGGAAAGTTTGGAAAGGTGCAGAAAATGAATTTCATCATTCCCAAATCTGAAAAATTGTGGTAATTTTATGGAAAGATCTAATAAAGAATGTAGAAAATGTTTTTGCTCAGTCCCGCAACACCTTTTCAATCTAGCTGTGAACTGGTATGCCACATGATTTCAAGTTTAGTTTTATGGCTGCACCAAAATTCATATTCCCTTTACACTAATTGGCATACATCAAATTAATCCCTGATTAAAAAATCTTCTAGAGAAATCGAGGTCACTGAAAAGCGTCATTTTGTAACAAAAAAGATAAGTGGTATTTACATCTGTTTCGGGTAAGCGAATCACAAGTCATCAGCTTTAAGTACAGTGAATACTAATTTGCTCCTATGTATCCTGAACAACATCAGAAGACCACCTTTGTGGAAGGAAGGAGCATTTGATAGAGCAGGTTGTTGGTGTGAAATTCAAATTTGAATGAAGTGTACACGGAGAGATGAAAGTATTTTTGTGGGGTAATCCAAACAATATATAGGTTTGGCACAACTGCTTTGTGAATGGGCCAGAGAAAAGTTATAAGATGGGTGGAGGGTATTGGGAAGGTGGTGATGGATAGATGGATGGAATATAGAAGTGAGGAGGAAGAAGGATCGGGAGGGATTTTTGTGGAAAATTCAGAGCTGTGGTATTTCCCAAACCAGTAATCCAATGAGTGATCTCTAGGCACACATTTGATACGCATGATAAAGCCAGGTGTGAACAATGAGCACGTTTACATGCACACCATATTCCTGTATTATTCGGAATATCCTCAATATTCTGGTTGTGCACGAGTCATGTAAACACGTACCGAACCTGATTAAGGTCATATTCCGGTTGGAGAATATTCTGAATAAGACCCATGGCAAATGCCTGTTTTAACCAGAATATTGTGCCATGTAAACACCTTAATCGGAAAATGCCCCGTACCGGAACATTCAGTTACATCTGTGCATGCTCGATTCACAAGGAATCCTGGGGCGTCTTTGTTGTTATGGTTACTGCAAGCGGGGAGAACGACACAGCGAACAGCAGCAAGAGCCAGGAGTCTGCAGTCTGCCTTCAGCTAATGAAAGACTTAAATATCATGGAGTATATCAATGGGAGAAAACACAGAAATAGCAACTTTTTCTTCTGTATTTCCGGCAGACCAGCCGCCTATAGGTGTATTGCTGCCCCCTGCAGGTTGAGTGTTGCATTAAATGAGAGCGTGGAATACGCCGAAACACGGGAATATGCCAAGTAACATGTAAATGGAATATTCCAGTTGCTGCAGCGCATATAAACACCTTATTCGGAAAATTGCCTTAACCAGAATATTGACCCAAATCGGAATATGGTGTGCATGTGAACGTACTTTTTTGTTAAAACAGGAGTTACAGGCAAAACTGCAAGATTATCATATGTCCATGCACAAAGCTAGCTAACTGTAATGGCTCATTACCTTATCGTTAAATGGGAAGTCACTGCCGTAGTCGTTATCATCATCATCATCAAATAGGTCAGACTTAATGATGTCAGTTTTAAAAAGAAAGGAAGGAGAGAGAGGAACTGTTTGTGTTTTTGTTTTATATTCTGCTAAGAAGGCACCCCAGAAGATGGGTCAGGTATAGCTCCATCATTGTTCAAACTAAAAAAAAGGTCATAGTTGACTGTGTTTTAATGAATGAAATTTTTAAAAAATCAAGAAAATTTCTTTGGTATTTATACTTTTCTGCTGTATCGAAAACGTACTGAACCACGACACTTCTGAATTGTACAAAGAGAACCGTGAATTTTGTGAACCATTACAGCCCTAGAATGCATCCACATGTGCATGAATTCACACACACACAACCTTAACACTTGGCCGCCATGGCAAATTTCGGCCTCACAGGTAGAGAGTTGCAGTTGCTATAGGGTGGCCACAGCAAGTCCAGTGACGCTTCCCGCAAGCTCTCTGGCAAAAGGTTCATGAGTTATGAAAGGGGGCGGGGCTAAGGTATAGGCTAATCTTCAGAAAAAAACTGGAAGTCTGCTGAGCCAAGTGATGCCTCCTACAGGTTGCCACGGCCACTTTCAGCCAGTTGGCACAAACACACGCGCACATTTGACCTCTATGCCAAATTTCACCGTCCTGGGGTGAAAACTGTGGCCGCCAAAGGGTGGGGACGTTTTTGTGGACTGACTGACCGGCCAGCAGAGCGAACTATAGAGCTGCTGGGCACAGCTAAAAAAAGGATGCAGAGGACCACAAGTTTATGTAAAATGGGGCCCAATTGGCAAGTTACATCAGCATGTAACAAAATTTAAAAACAGAATCCCAGGAATGTTGTATATGGGTGATGGATTGACCCCAAGCCCTTCCTTTCATGGAAAAGCCTACAGAGGAAGCCAAGTTTTCAGTCCTTAAATAATACAGGCTCTCAGTGTTGACATGTACTGTTCCTGTGCCTTAAGACAGTGGTCTTTTCATTGGCCAACATTCAGTATCATCTGCCATTAGTGGGAATAAGACCGTTTGATATGCCACCTAATTTGCAAAGCTGCATTTGATGGTCAACTGACAGAAAGCGAGTCCTATATTATTCAGGATGATTTTGTGGAAGACTTCTATGAGAATCTTGTATGTGTGGAGCAGCTCAGTCTAGTACATCCTGATGTTCAGGTTTAACTTGATTTATTGTCCTTATGTGTAGCCCTTAATCACTGTGCACACCAATCTGTGATGTCATCACAGACCGATGTAAACAGGGAGAAAAACATTGTTTTCTCCACTGTCAGAGGCTTCAAGAGTTCATAATGCAATACTGCCACAAGACGTGCAGCCCAAGGATACAATTTTCACTTTCTTATGACTGGCATTGAAAACCAGTGGCACGGCTATTGTTCACTCCACCTGCAGTGTGAACTTAGCTGGGTCCTGAACATTGGATATTCAGTGCATATTTGTATTTCCACTTTTTTAATACCTCGTAAAGCAAACCCAAAAGTACAATAATGAATCTGTTCAGCTAACAAAACATCGATCACATACAACTCTTAAGTTCACTCCCATTCTCTCTTGGTTGCCCGAACTCATTCTTGGAAATGCAGGAGATCACTGTACTGAAGTGGAAGTAGACAAGGCAGGGTGAGAGGAGGTGTTCATAACAATATAACAAATGAATACTTTGAGTGCTTTGAACATCACATAAATAGAAGGACAACACTGTCGTAAGGTAGAAATGTCCTTCTTTAAACAAAAAATATTGAAAACTTTTTTATAACCAAAGGGCAGTATATAAGTAGGTACATTAATTAAGCAGTCCAAGTCTTCACATTTTGTTGACAGGATGATTTGTCCGTTGAGGGGGCAAAAAACCAGCAGGGCCATTAATGCCAGGTGTGCACCAGTAGGTGTTTTTGGTAGAAATGTGCTGTCAGAGAAACCGTAACAATCTGGCCAATTCTTTGCCGTGTCGCCCAGGTCCCGAGAACACTTATAAATTCTTGGCAGCTAATCATCAATCCTTGGATTAGTTAATCATGTGTGCTGGGTAAAGAACAGAGAGAACATGTGCAGCGGCTTTCTGATCCGTTGCATTCCAAGAAAAAAAAAGTTCTTTACAGAAATCCAAATTAAATCCCCTCCACAAGATGAATACACTTGGTAAGAATGTGAACAGCAACATACTATATGCTACTACAAGTAGTAGTGCTCTAGCTACTAGTTTAAGTATAAGAATATTGCTCTCTTAAATGTATAATGTTTTAATAATAATTTTGATTAATTGATAAACATATGCTTTAACAGTGAAATAAAGGCATCAACATCGTACAGTGAATTTTACACTCATGCCTAATATGCTCACAGCACACTACCATAGGCGATCAAACACCAGATCAATAATTTGGTTATTGCAGCTACAGGATAACTGGTTAGAGGTATTGAGAGCTCTGCCTTATAGGGCATTTATTGCTAAGTTTATACTCTCAAGTCTCGACACAGGCAGGTGGACAAGGCAAATGGTTAGAACTTGGGCCAAATAGTTTTATTACCTGAATGATCTTTATTAATGGTTAATCTCTACTGGGCTGTTCCTTGTGTGGTTTTGATCACTTCTTATAGCTACCAGCCACAGGCCCTGCTGCAAGACACCTTTTCTGTTCAGCTTTATACGAACACAGCGCTGGAGGTGATGAGCAGAACAGACCTCAAGCACATGTTGTACTGTTAAATTATTTTAAAAAAACAAATGAGCATAAAAGAGCATGATTTTCTTCCTCTGTTTGCTAAACAAACAAAAGAGCACTATTTATGTCAAGGGTCTCCAGCTATATTTTACCAAGGACTTTCAAATAACACTATTTAAATTCATTTAGGGCTAAATAACCTATTGTTGTTAAACATTTTCACTTTCTGGCAAAATGAAGAATGTGTGTATTAGCCTACATCAGTATGAACAGACCCCTATAAACATGTAAAATCCATAATATTAACTAGATACATAACTAGAAAATGCTCTCAGTAGAATGCAGACCTTCATCAAGGAGGCAGTTCACTGAGGAGTGATGGTTTAAATTAGTAATTCTGGAAATGTGATTGCAGAGGGCAGTCATTCCTAATAATTATTTTCCTTCTTACATTTTCTGAATTCTTTAATATTCTGTGGGCTGGATGTGGCCTGTGGGCAGCCAGTTGACAACCTCTGGTTTTACTGGATCAGGAGAGGCCCAGCAGCATGTACCGTAACACTCAGTGCTTAATTTAATTTTACACATAAAAGGTCTGGTCAGTTTTGAGCTGTATAGGTGGACACTTTTGCATTTCCCTGCAGCAGCACCTCTTGTGGTGAAGCCAAAAGCCTGAAGAGGTCTTATCATGTCACAGGGAATCTGAGGTTGTGTAGGTTATGTAAACACTTATGGAAAAGTTTAGCGCTGGCAGATTTGACAACTCATCATCTGAGGCTACAGACCTTTGCCACGTTAGTCTGAAACACCAACATGAGTTGGGAAACTGATGTCCTCGACCTCTGTTGTTGTGTTGCAGATCTGTGACTTTGGCCTGGCGCGGATAGCCGACCCTGAGCACGACCACACAGGGTTCTTGACTGAATATGTGGCCACACGTTGGTACAGGGCCCCAGAAATCATGCTCAACTCAAAGGTAGGTGTGTGTGTGTGTGTGTGTGTGTGTAATGATGGGGGTTTGTGTGTCCGAGCAGATATTATTTTAGTCTGGTGACTGTGTGTGTATGTGTTTGTGTCTCAGGGCTACTCCAAGTCGATTGATATCTGGTCAGTGGGCTGCATCCTGGCTGAGATGTTGTCCAACAGGCCCATCTTCCCTGGGAAACACTACTTGGACCAGCTCAACCACATACTGGGTGAGATACCAAGATTTTACTCCTTTGACTCCTCTCGCATGCTCTAGTGATGCCTGCTCAGATTTAAGCTTGCTGCGTATGTTTCTTTCAGTCTGTTACATTGGCAGAGACTGTTTGACTGTTCCTTTCAAACACTAATCAGGACTAGTTGAACTACCTGCATGTTCATGACAAAATAGAGTCTTCAGTATAAGTACAAGAGTGGCAGAGTCAAGCAGTGGGAAATGTGATAGAGCAGATCAGGGAACTATTGTTCTTGATGACACTAATGTGAATTTTCCACAAGCTCTGTGTTCTTATTGGAGGAGAAATATACCATGTGACCAGTTAGAAGAGAGGCTGGCCATACAAAAAAAAGAAGCAAAGTTTATCCATGCCCTTATTAAAGCTTTAGAGCTAACTTACTGCCTGGAAAGATGTGTTTTCACTGTTTTTTATTCTAAACACTTCTCAGTGTAGAGAGAAATATTTCCCAGACTGCCTCAGCCAGCAGTCTAGCTAGTTGGCGATGCTGCTACATTGCATCACTGGAGAGTAATGGGCAAGGTGAGAACAGGCTAGCACTTGTGTGTTGGGTGTTAACTCTAGTGGTTATGAGTGTATTGGCTCATAGCATTCATAAGGCGCAATAAATATGTGATGGTAATTCTGTTAAAAATACACTTTTCATAGATAGATAGATAAAATAACAGATAAAATAACAGATTTTTTCTCATGCCTCTGAGTCAAGGCACCAATAAAGAAAATGAAGCAAGAGGCTTATTTGTCCCAGTGGCCACTAGTTGGAAAGCCCTGGTTTTAGAGGCCATTTTTTAAAATACATTTTCCTCCTTTTGCAGGCATCCTTGGCTCTCCATGTCAAGACGACCTGAACTGCATCATCAATATGAAAGCCCGGAACTACCTGCAGTCCCTGCCCGAGAAACCCAAGATCGCATGGGACAAGCTTTTCCCCAAAGCTGACTCCAAGTGTATGGACACATGCATTTCTCATCTGTACAAGTGGAATGATACATATTCTGCTTGTGTATAGCATGCCACATTATTTCACCAATGAGATGAAATTTTGTGGGAAAACTCAGTTAACTGCAGCAGCAAAAAGTAGGATTCAGATATCAGTGTAACTAAAGAAAATTACTGAAGATTAAGGATAGAATGTCTGTCATGCTACATAGTTTTGTAGGCATCACAGATTTACAAATTTACAGACTATTTTAAGAGCATACTAGGGGTGGAAGCTACATTGGAAGCTGATATATTATCCACCTTTCTGATGGTGGAATTATATTAGATTCCCAGTTATATTTACAGCCGGTAACATGAAGCTTTCCCTTTGCTCTGCTACTAGTTCTGTGTATGTGGTCGTACAGTACATGAGAAGTGCAACAAGAGGCTGCAGCTGCTGCACAGTGAATAGGTGCGCTCGTTTGAGGGCACTCCTAGTCACCCACGGGGGGAGCTTTCTGTAATTATTGACGTAGAGTGAGAAGAGAAGAGTGGTGTCTTCACTTGTTGGCGATGTGCAGTCCCTATCTCAGTTCACAGAGTGTTGGAAAGCCTTCCAATCCATCCATCCATTCATTACACGCAGTGGTGCCAGACCAAAGATAAAGTTCAGTTAAATAAAATATTTTATGATTACCAACATGTCATTAGACAAATCGCCTTGAGGCAACGCCCTCAACTAAATACTTGAATGGCTTTTTCAAATAATAGGTCATGTGATCACAGGTGGGAGGCCGTGCAAAATACCCTTTGGGAAATGTTATCGTTAATGTTAAAGAAATGATAAGGAGTGAGACATCAGATTTGGGATGTTTAGGTGGGGCGCACTTTAATTGAGATGTGCCTCTAGCTAAAGATGGTACAATCCGAAACGAAAAAAAGTTCCTCAGTAGACGTAAATGTTAGGATGAATGTAGCCAACCAAGGATCCAGTAAATCAAATCATTAATATCGAACAAAACTACAAATGCCATCCACCCATTTTCTTCAAATTTCTTAAATCATCTTTGCGTTATTCATAAGATTGTATTTACTGATGGTAATATTTGGACTACATAAAGTACTGCTGTCTTGCCCCCAATTCTTAGTTCTCAATAATAACAATAATGAGAATAATGAGAATGACAATAATAATAATAATAATAATAATAGATTCCATTTAGTTTCACAGAAAGATGTATAGGTCAAGTGTAAAAGTGTGACAGGCTATTTATTTGGCTGTTGGTGTTGAGGCAGCAGTAATCGTTGAGCAGGATGCAGTCGGCCTAAAGGAGCCGACAACATGCCACTTGGTTCATCTTTGAGGGCTGAACTGGAGGCTGAAGGTGCTGCTGTAGCAACAACAACTAGTTTGTCCCAACCGGACAAAGGAATGTGCTTCTTTTAGGGCTGGGCGATATGGACAAAATCAAATATCAAGATATTTTTGACCCAACACCCCATCAATATTGTAGGGATGAGTGTTTGTGCTCTCATGAGATATTTTGGATATGAGGACAAAGCAGCTGGAGACAAACTGCATCTCTTTACTGTAATGCAGCTTTGAAAACCAGGAAAAGACATCATTTATGCCACATTATGATATCTAGGCCCAAATTACACGATTGATATAATATCAATATATTGCCCAGCACTGCCTGCAACAATAAGCTAACCCATTAAAGCAGAGATCCAGTAGAAATCTCTAGTGAAGAGGTAATATGGCATATGCATGTGAGTATATGTATTAAAATGCTTTCATCAGGTAGCTTCATTATCAGCCTAACACCTAGGTGCTGCCGGCTGTTGTTTGAATCATGTGTGTGTTTTAGTAGTAAGTGTTGGTGGCTTTAAATGAGTCTTTTTGATCCTTAATTCTCTGAAGTTGCCAACAAACAATACAAGAATGATTCATCATTTACAAACCAAGGAAAACAATTGTTTGTACAACTGACAAAACAGCTTGCTTCACAGCTTTGTAACTTCAGGTAAATAGTGCCTTTCAGTTTCACACGACTCTGACTAACTCTCAGGTGGTGTTGAGTCTGATTTGTTAGGGAAAGCGTATCGGGTAGAGAATGGGGCCAGTGGCAGAGGAGAGATGCAAATGGAAAGAGTTGGACCAACTGGACAGTCAGCTGGCCAAAGCAGCTCCACTGACCGCAGGCCAGCGGGCTGTCTCTTACTCTAAAGTCCTCTCAGTGTTTAATAAATCACTCTGATGATGAAATAAAAGGTGTAAAGTTCAAATCATCCAGGTTAACTTTTTTTTCACTCTTTAACTGCTACCAGTAGAGGGGTTTTGAAGATTTGAGCCAGACAAGTTGTTTTGAGATCACACATCTGAAGCTCTCCGTTCACTCAACAGCTCTGGACCTGCTAGGCCGCATGTTGACCTTTAACCCTATCAAGCGCATCAGCGTTGAGGAGGCACTGGCTCACCCTTACCTGGAGCAGTACTATGATCCCACAGATGAGGTACACACACACACACACACACACACACAGCTTTAACCTTCTCTCCTTTGTGGTTAAAGTTATGGTATCCAATTTTAAGGAGTTTAATTTTGAAGATTTCTGACCAAGTCCTTTCAAGCAGGGTTAAAGTTATCTCGAGGTTATTAAGTGCCCACTTAGACTTATTGAGTAATTTTCACTACTGTGTTGAATAGAAACTAAAGATTGTCTTGATTTGCATTAAGTAGCTCTGAAAAGCATTTGAATCATGCTCTCCCAGACAATATTCTAGAAAAGGTTCCTCGGCCATAGCTGCATGTTCTTGAAAGAGCTGTGTGTGTGTGTGTGTGTGTGTGTGTGCCTGCAGCCAGTAGCAGAGGAGCCCTTCACTTTCAGCATGGAGCTGGATGACCTTCCCAAGGAGAAGCTGAAGGAGCTGATCTTCGAGGAAACAGCCCGTTTCCAGGAAAACTACCAGGGCTCCTGAGACACACAGGTACACCCAGCCTCTGTCAGACAGTCAGAGCTCAGCAGAGGAGACTTTGTTGGGGTCTCACTGCAGTGAAGGCGAGATAGTTGTCCAGTCCATATCAAGTCCTATTCCTTAAGGTGAACAAAGAACTGAATATATATGTATTGGCAAAAAACATAATCAGTTATTCTTTCACAAACAAAGACTTGTTTGCAGCATTCACAATAATTTCTAATAAGCTGACATACAAGCAGTTTGATGGAGAATCAGATTTGGTGTCTTGATACCTCAGACCCACTAACACAGATTTTTTTTTCTCAGCAAATACACATACCAGATTAGGTAATTATGTTAATCACCAAGTTATGGGCATTACAAACTCTCATTCAGATAGGTGCATTGGTGTTTCTTACCAAATGCGTCTCTCTCAACAAAACAAAAACACTTGGCAGTGAGGAGGAAGAAGCGCTCCCACTGTTATCTTTCTTACTGAAACAAACAAGAGAAAATGAAAGTGGTATGCGCAGCCACGTGTTTGTTGTTGTTGCTTTATTGATCAAGTATATCAGTGACTGAGCTCCACATAGGAGCCGACAAGCCTGTGTTGACTCTTGTGCAACACTGCAGCCTCGTAAGCCTGGGAGGTATGAATAAAGTGAGCACAATTCTTGTATATTAATGTTAAATGTAGACTAGGTTGCATTTTATTTCCCCAAGTCCACTAGATGTCACTTGAGCCCACCATTCACACATGTATTGCAACAGCCAGGCATACTTGGAAATGTTTACTGCAACACTTCACCAACCAGTCAGACTACTTACTGCCTAATTTTAATACAGCTTGTAAATATTAGGCTCCTAAGGTCAGGGAAAACTTGTTTTCTAATTATATTGTCATGTTTTGGTGTTAATGCACTGTATCTTTTGAAAGAATATTAACAAAAAAAATCCTGATTATACAAGACCTAAGTGCTTGTTATTGAATTTGACTAACAAAAGATCTGGAATGAGCCATAGAACAGAAAAAAATGACACGGACACTAATAAATGTAATTAACAAACATTTTGGTTACTCCTTTGATTATTATAGCAGTTAATCAAGAAGAAATGTACTGTCTGATATGAACTGAAAGTAACTTGTTATTAATATTCCTCCTTGGTCAAGATAAGCTTATAATAAGCACTGTGCTCATAAATAAAGTCTGCAGTGCACAGCAGTAATCTTTGCTCAAACATAAACATATGACATCTTTATGATATTTTCATTCTATGTTATAATAAAGCTGTTGCCTCTAAACTTATCTCATGCCGCGAACACCAATGCCGAGGCGCTGCCATGTAAATGATGTCAACAAATTGGAGAACTGCCCGGCACTGGTCGCACTGGTTGCCAAGTCAACTCCAAACATCTCTCAGTGAACGAGTGGATATGAGGCTGAGACACACAGGCTCACTCATTTAAGTGCATTTCTTCTCTCTCTCCTCTCACTCCTTTCAGCTGTAAAGAAGACTGAAAAAAGCCACACAGAGGCTCGGAAGAAGACGACTCCAAACGTCATGATTAACAAAAAAAAAAGAAAAAAGAAAAAAAATGCATCTTCAAGAAACCAACAAAAAGAGAAACCAAGAAATATGAACATTTAACAGCTTATCTTTCCATTTCTACTGCAAGAGAGCTAAGTTTAACTTTGATTTCCGTGGTTGGGTGGGGTGGTGGGGTCTGTTGTGCTCATACTGTTTCAGTCTCGTCCAACA
>OMLB01063019.1:17609-33984 GCA_900302555.1 Myripristis jacobus | reverse complement strand
GTGTTCTTATCTCCAACCCCGTTCTCACAATTGTCGCCTAAAAACTGCGGTCATTATATAAGGACAAAAAAAAAAGAAAAAAAAAAAAAAACACATTAAGGGCCTCATTTCCATGAATCGAGACCCAGACGCAGGCGGTGGCCGAGGCTGACGCAGCAGCACCTGTAGCACAGCTGTGACTGGACAGGATGGAATTAGAAGAAATAAATTACGAGTTGGTTGGTTTATTTGGGGCTGGTGTCAATCATGGCCAATTAAATTTACTCCTCTCATTACCTTTTAAAAGCAGTATTTTCACTGCCCTGACACAGAGAGTTAGCCCAGAGCGACTTCTCCCAGGACGACACGAACGTCCTTGTCCGGAGGGGGCAAAGTTGTAATCTGCAAATATATTGCAGCCCGAATATGCTGCCAAGGGTTGATGATGTCCCTTTTTATGGCTGAATTTTCTGGAAACTCTGGAAACCCCGCTGACCGTTTCATGTTGGAGGACCATAATAATGTGCAGTTACAGCGCACACTGCTGTACTTTAATGTGCTTTCAC
The DNA here is from genome assembly GCA_900302555.1 of Myripristis jacobus. Classification (NCBI taxonomy): domain Eukaryota; kingdom Metazoa; phylum Chordata; class Actinopteri; order Holocentriformes; family Holocentridae; genus Myripristis; species Myripristis jacobus. Next base: position 33,439 of record OMLB01063019.1, on the reverse strand, counting down.
TTTGTTGCCTGCATGTAGTTTGTGGTAGATAGGTAATTAAAAAGGTTGCATTCAAGTAGTCACTTTTGGCCATGCTTACACACACAAACACACACACAGGACAGGACAATAATACCCCAAAACAGTCAAAATACGATAAAACAAGGAATCCAATGGTACAAATGGGAATTATACTGGCACAAGGCTTAGTTCAGTAGATTTCACTAAGGACTAATGTAAAGATAACCTGAATTTCAAAAATCACACAACAGTCAATGTGCACTTGCAGCTAATTTTATTGTACAATAATGTGTGTGAATTATTTATTATTTTCCTTATTTGTTAGCTGTCTGTATTATTTTTAAAGGTTACATTCAATTAGTCATCTTTGGCTGTGCTTACAAGCACATAATGGCACAAATAACGCCACAGGCCAGTATGACACAGCAAGGAGGCTTCTAGTAGAGAGAGGAATTTCACTGTCACCGGACTACGTTTAGTGTATTTCAGCATGGCCTCATGTGGAGTTATGCTGTAAGGATCGATGGCCCTAATCTGGTTTTTTGTCATATCCATATTGTATCCAGATTGATTTTAGAAAGTCTGCACCATCCAAACTACATCTGGAGGTTGTTTGAAACGCGAGTCCAATCAGATTTGTACAGATCCGTCTCAGTCTGGATGCTCAAATATGATTTCAAAGTGTCTGTTACATCACTCACAGCGTAACACACAGCGACGTCAGTTCAAAGTTACAGAAACACATAATAGCGGCTGTTGTTACCATGGATACGTTAATTAATATCAGCCTCCTCCTTCGCTCCTCCTTTGGCGATGGACCTCCGTTCCTCATTCCTCTGCATCCCCAGCGCGTAGAAACTGATGCCTACGTCGTTACCATAGCAACTCGCACACATAGATTGGTGACGTCTGGACCACGCAAATCCGATCGCTTGCCAATACCAGTGAGGACAGTCGGTTTTAAAGATCTGATTTGAGAAGCACATCTGATTCGCGGCCTGTGAGGAAGCAGAGCTCTGATTCGAGCCAGGTTTTGCAACACAGCTTTCTAGAAAACTTGGACGAGGATGTTCACATAAAATTGACAAAAAAAAAAAAGAACACATTATGAAAAGCGGCAGGATATAATATTTTCAACAAATGGTATGTGTGCCTTGTGAGGAAATAGCAGGATGAGTCACCTGCTGTTACAATACCAACGAGGGGGGGCCGAGTGACCACAGCTCATATAAGACAGTGACATCAGCGGCTTTGTCAAATCCAAAACAAATCATCCAAAATGCGCCAATAAAGGAAGATGATGCACGGCCGTTGACGCCAGTGGCATGAAATCGGAATACGCTTCCCGTCTTTCTTCTGTTTAAAACGGAGGAGGCTTCAAACAAACAAAATTTCAGGACGGAACAGTGGCTTGTGTAACGCAGGTCCAATATGTATTTCAGTGACTTTGGGTCATATGAATCAGAAACAAAGTGGAGTGAACAGTTTCAGGACTCACTGCTGTGTTGAACTCATGTGACACCAATGCAGGAAACAACTTGGGCCATCTTGCCTCGACTGCTGTCTAAAAATTTGCATAAAAACAGACAGAAACTTTACTCGTTGCAGATATTTAGACATACAGACGACATTATCAGCCTGAAGCCTGCAAGTAGAAAACAAACCACCGAGACTAACCCTAACCCTAATGCTAATTTCAAACTAGAGACGTCCTGCGATAAATACAATAAATATAATGGTACGACTGTGTGCTCTCATTTTGATTCATAGTCCTGTGACTGCAACTTTTAGGTGTTTCACATATTTAAACACACACTCTAAGGCTTCATTGAATACCAACGCTGAGTTAAGGCCTGAATGTAATGAATGAGACCAACTGTGACGCCCGTCCTTTGAGCTGCATCCTCTGACGCTCTTGTAAACACACTACAAGCTTTCAGACTCTCCCGTCAGCGGACCGTGGATCAACCCAGCTGGTTTCACAGCTACAACAGGGCACTGAAAATTAACTCTTTATTATTCCAGAGGAAAGAGAAAGAGGGGAAAAAAAGTTGGTGAGCCTTGTAGAGACTGTGGTTTAGGCATTGCATCATGCGGCAAACTAAAAATTAAAACACAGCCGACTCATCCGTCATCCAAAATGAACCGCCTGCAGCTTTAAACCAACACAGGTTCCTAAAAATTACCTTCCCATAACAGCTAAAGTAGTTTTGTTTTTTTTTTTTTGTCGTGGATGTTGTTTGTTTCTGATGTTGGTTTCTGGTTGGTTTACACACCAAAATCACATGGTTAAGGTCAGGAAAGGCTTAGGTTTAGGTTTAGGCATAAAAACAACGTACATAACTGGGGCTTGAACACATAAACTGCGACAAAATACATTCCCCACAAAACGTAATTGGGAATGCGGTTTAGTGTTATGAGAATGTAATTTTTAGGAGACATGACCGAGTTTAGTGCCCTGCTATGAAAGCATTGTGAGATGTACCCCCAGTGAACAAAACTAATTAAAGTTTGCTTTGATAAAGGGAGTTTTAACAGTGAATGAGGTCATCTTTCAGCACCACGGACAGCGCCCAGCTCGCTCAGCCTCCCCATTCCTGTCGGTCGCCTTTTCTGAAAACAACAGCCAATCACGTCCGCTGCTGCCCTGACGCCTCCAGATCAAACCGTCTCCAGGCGTCCAGGTGGCCTGATGCACGTCACGACACGGGCAGCTAATGCCATGCGGTTGGATTCAACTGTAAATGAAGTCTGACACATATCAAAATCGCTGTCAGTGTTCAGGCGTTTGCAGAACGAGGGGTCGAGTCACGTCGATACTACCTATACTAAAAAAAAACACTTTTATACAAAATTGCGGTATTGATTTAGCATCTAAGTATTGAGTTTGTGTGTCATCCCGACACAGCAGAGGCACCCAAACCTCTGTCAGAAAATACCAAAAATTTTAACTCACAGATCGATGGAGGATTGGAGTGAAAGAGCGGGCGCTGCTCCACAACCCCCCTCCAGCTGCATTAGCATCACTCTGTTAAAAATGTCTGGGGTGAACCCTGTGATGGTATGGTAATAATTCCGCAGAGCTGGAGCTCAAAATCCCCCAGGTTCACAAATCTGAGGCACGGTTCATCCTTGAAGTCTCCGGCTTGCTACCTTGCTGATTGCAGTCGTATAGACGACATGGTGTGAGACACTGTTTCGTAATCCACAAACAAACCAGATGTGGGGCCTGAAAGGAGCGCAGTAAAAAGCAGAGCCGTGGCTAATTCCTGACATACACCTTGTCACCTCATTTTTGAGTTTTACTGCTGTTTTTTTTTTCTTTTCTTTTTTCAGTGAGGCAAGTGGCATGAATTCAAACATATCTGAAAAGCTAAACATCAAATCAAATTTCAGATATTTACACACATGCAGACAATCATGTAGCCCATGAACTTACTGTAGACATCAAACACTGTTGAGGGCCACGGGACACCAGTCGAACAAATGACAGCAAACAAAAATACAGATGTCTGTTGGAAGTGCCATGGCTGTTTTGGATTTGTTTGATCACTGAGAAATAATATTTTTCCAAAAAACATTGTAATGCATTATAAGAAAACTGTCAACATTAGAATAATCTCCGGTGCTGTAAATGTTTGCAGTCGGCTTTGGGTAATTTGGGTATTTTCATGTATCATACAAGATGTGTGGTCAGCCGTGATGAATGCACCTGCGAGGAGCAATTACAAAAGATGGACGGCAGTATGGAGTGATTGACAGAAAAATATTGATCTTTGGCACGCAGCGTTCAACTTCTGTGACGATCTGTGACAGTGTGCAGGCAGGGGAAGGGTCAACATCAAAGTCAACATGAGCTGAGTTAAGGCGTGCGGTGCTGGGGGCGACTTTAGGATCCTAAAAACTGTCCTGACCTCAGAGAAACGGGTGAGAGGCCATGCAGGGCTTTGAATGGTATGAGTCAAGTCTTGAAATCAGTGTGAAATGCGATTGGAAGCAACACAAGTCAGCAAAGACTGGAGTCAAAAGTAGGAGGTCTCTTAATTTGGCTCTAGTTAAAGGCCTTGCATTTTTGGACCAGCTGAAGGCAGGCAGGGGTCTCAGAGGAACACAGTGAATTACAATAATCAAGTCTGAAAATGAAATGAAATGAAAGAATGACTCTCCAAGTCAAGAAAGGTGAGAAATGAACGACATGAAAATGGGAATAAACTAGCTCTTATTACAGTCTTCTTAACTGCCCTTTCGCCACAATAAAAGCGCAGATATTAATTGCCCTTTTATAGCCTGTTGCACTCTCCATGAGATGCAGCACATGAGTGAAACGGAGCGTGGACGCCGGCTGTGGATTCACTTCTGAGGCACCGACCACCAAGCTGAGGCGAGGGGAAGAGAGGCCTGTTCGTCAGCCACTCACGGCTGGTTCACAAATAACGATGTCAGCCCGGTATCACTTTATATAAATGAAAAGGAGGCTAAACAACTCCAGTGCAGTGCAGATCCCCCGTGAACACACAGCATAATGATCACAACGGGAAAATCCATAGTCTTGTCAGCTCGGTTTGGTCCGTTTCTTCAGACGGTAAATCCTCTGGTTTCATATTGCCAGGGCGGCTGATGATCTCATGGCTACTGTGTCCCCAGCCTTTCTTTTACCACGGTGAAAATAATCCTTAGCAACTTCTCCTCCTTCGCTGCCGATTATCTTTGACTACAAGTTCAGACTCACATGCGACCGGCGTAGGAAATGGTCAAGAGCAGATCAAAGTGACTTTATCAACAACGTTTTTCAAATTACTTTCCTTTTTTTTCTGTGCTGAAAAGAAAAGACTGACAGCTCTGAAATGCTCTTAGTTATCACCATTTGGACGCACCGTATGATATCTCTATTGGGTAAACCTGCGCAGACAACAGATACGGGGCATGGGAACACAGGGCAGCAGTGATATCTGCTGTGTATAAGCCACAGCAGCTTGCAGAAAATTTCTCATTGTCCCTGCACAGTGCCCTTGGCAGGTCCCGACGGGCCGAGTCGATCTCAGAAACAAGTAACATCCAGGCAAGAATTACCTGGCGCTCTGCCTCGGTGGATTCCTGGTGGCTAACAGGCCCTTTTTTTTTTTTTTTAAATCTCATTTTACATATATGTTGTAGCAGGGCTTATCTACAGCTAAGATTTATCTGACAAGTTTAAAAAACGTTGTTGACAAAGTGAGACTTTTATGTAAAAATCCAGCCGTATTAAATCATGAAGCCGGGCTGCAACAGGAAACAGACCTCCATCACCGTGAACTGAGACGCTGTAGATTACTGGGGAATTTCACTCTTAGGTCGCAGCGAGCAGTGAAACAGCTGATTATAATTTTGATAACCAATTCATGGTTTGAGTCCATTTCTTGAGTTTATCAAGACAAGAAAATGCCAAACATTTGCTAAAATTTCCTCCATTCATATGATTATTCTTATTTTTTCATTTTTATTGTGTATTTTTTGGCTGCCGGTCACACTAAAGTAATCTGAAGACATCATGACATTGACTTTATTTTTTATACTATAATACTATACACCAAATTATTCCTTTATTTAGCAAAAACAACAATGGATAGATGAATGGACGGTGAGAATCTCCTGTAGGAAGCCTGATTCACCAGCATTAGAAGTCATCCCCCTTTTTGTCTCCAAAGGATGCTTATATAACGCCTCGCAGTCTAGCCAGCTCGGTAAATATGAGTGTGCTGTGTTCAGTTTACTGACGTCACCTCGCAGGGATTTCTGGGTTTTGACTCTCGGTGCCGTCCGGAGCTGCCAACATGCAAAGTTGCCAAGTGCACAGCTTTAACTCGCCGCAACTCGGCTCTCCTCAAGCACCCGTGACTTTGTGACTTAAGCCCTCCTCCGGTGACTCGGCGCCCACCGCACGTCTTGCTCCTGCTGCTCTTAATCCCATTCTCTCCCCGCAGCTCTGCCGTGCTCTCTCTCTCTTGCACTTGCCCGCTTGCACCTCCCCTGTCTGCCTGCTTCCCTCATTAGCGGTGGCTTCTTCTCATCTCCACCGCTGCGTGATTGCTGGGGACAGTTTCTCCTTCGTCAGATGGATGAGCTGTTGGCCCAGACTCCGGCGTCTGGGACCTGTCACTGACCCTGCTCTCTCTCGCCCTCTTTTCTCTCTTTCTCTCCCCGGGGGCACTGGCAGGTGAGCAACAGACTTCCCGGCATCCACTCGCTCACCCGAGCCTCACCTGCACATGCATTATTACTGATTATTTGACATGCAATAGCTTGTGACAGGAAGCACTCCCAGCAAAACCCTCGTGCACATCCCGCGTGGACGCTCGCCGGATGAGGCCACGGCTGTGACTGGTGTGGCTAAACACCGCGGAGAAGCGGCTAGGCCTGGGGTGGTGGAGCGCCTCTACTCCCCCGAGGCCCCTGTTTAAGTTTCCAAGCCTTAAGCGGATTATTCAGCTAATTAACCTTTCAGAATCTGTTCAATGAGCCTAACATCAAAAAAGATGGCTTGAGGTTTTATGAATCGATTTTCACAGACTCCGCGAGAGTGACAGCTGGAAGAAGAGCTGATGATGAAAGAGCCTGGAAAAGGGCAGAGGGTGAAGCGATGCCTGCTGCTCGCTGTAGGACACAGCGGGATCCACTAGTTATCTCATCACGTGTTTACTCCAAACACGAGAGGAAAAATACTTCAGAGACGGGGGAGATTTAACCCCAAAATCAGGCTTTACATTTTTGTTCAGGAGGACGGGGGGAAAAAATGCGGGGACAGGTTTTAGAAGGTGTTTGGGCTCTAAGCTGCGAGGGAAGTAGTGGTCAGGGAATTATATGATACCCGGTGTTAATCTCGCAACGATGACTTAAATACCAAGAGGAAAGGCTTGAAATCCGCTAGAAAACATACAGAGCAGAGGATCTGTTGGTTCATAAGCCCTGGCAGACACGGAGAGAGGAGCGTGAGTTCATCCTTCCACAGAAACCACAAAGACTCTGCTTTGGTAAATTTTGCCCAGCAAAAGAAGGTGCAAGCGCTTTGGTGCCTGTAATTGAAGCTGTCGCCCTTTTCATGTTTCTTTTTGTTCAAAATCTCTGAGTAGTTTTTTGTTCACTCCAATGTCCTTCAGGCGCCGCGGCATTACCCGTTGTAGCGCTTAGGCTATATGTGTAATAAGACACAAGGTTTTCTCACTGATATTGCACTTGACACGCTGAAAATAGGAAGAACCCTGAGTGTAGCGCAATAGTTTTCTCTGATTGTTTTGCATATTGCTTACATTTATTGTTTACAAACGCACACACACACACACACACACGCACAGACGCAGCGTCTCACCTCAGACATTCAATCCCAGTCTTTTTGTTTGCATCTTCCAGACTTTCTGACACCTTTTCTTTCACAGAAATCTTTAACCAGTTCATTGCTCTCACTACAGTTTGATTTACCATCGGGTTGGTGCCTGATTTACCAAAGCAGGCTCAAACCAGCTGCATGCTCTGAAAAACAGGCAGCTATTTCCGCTGTGGCGAGTGATTTACTAACAGCATTTAAATCAGCTGTGCCACAACGTAAGCACAATTAGCCAATTAGAATACCAGACATTATTCAGCAGGTCAACTGCAATATGCATGTCCTTCCTGTTACCAAGTATAAAACAAATTTGAGGTTAAATAAGATGTTTTTCCTCGAGTTAATTAGAATAAACCCCTCCTTCAATTTGCTCTTTCTGGCAGACACACTTGATAAAACTGTTCATCCATTCTGAGGCGCTAAATGCTTGCACCATGGTGTCCACCCTCAGCTGCATTCACAAAATCAATCTGCGCATTGCTGATGAATCATAATTCCTACTTTTTACACACCCACTGTCATTAGCCTCAGCGCAAACCTGATTAGTAAATCAGGGTGTTGGTGTTAATCAAGCTTTAGCCTCTTTGCAGCAGGAGCCTGTGATGGATCTTGGCTGTGAGATGCACTTTGGAGTGACTAAATAAATAGAAATAAATAAATACAACTGGTTTCATCCTGGATCTTATGAAGCCATTCTTCTTTTTCTTTTTTTTTTTTCCTGAGGAAGGAGGAACACATGTCAAGGGTGCAGAGTGCATCCTGCCATCAAATAATCCAAAGGACGCTCACTTTAAAATGAAATGAAAATATTTATAGCTGTAACCTTGGGTTAAAGGAATGGACCGGTTATTGAAGAACTGCTGTTTTGATCCTGATGACTGATGGCCCTAAACATGGAACTGCTTCCTGCAGGCTTTCCAGGGCCGGCCAGACTGTGCTGCATCACCAGATGGATGAAATTCCCTGATCAAATTAACTGGGATAACGTTTGATATGAAAGAAATTTATTGGTGGGAGGACGGAAGGAAGTACTCAGGAGGGAGGGAGGTACTTCATCCTTTACTTCAGTTCATGTCAACAAATATTTCAGCATGATTATGCAATATTTTATCACATGGTGTAAATGTTTCTTTTGCCATTGGCTATTCAACAAGCTGACAATGCTAGCAAACTAGGCTCAGCACAAACTAATAATAATAAAGAGCTGGAAGAATGTTTTTTTTTGTCTAATATTAAAGGAGAAATCAAGTTTTTTCTGCCACAAACTATAAAATGGCCGTAATATATCTGCAGGAACCTAGTGGTTGTTGCTGGTTGTTGCTCAGCAGAAGTGGCTCTTATTATTAATTTTTCATGATCTTGTTTTCAAATGGTTCTTTACAATGTTTTGAAAAGAACTGTAGCCTCTATAAAAGCTGATTCATTGGAATGAAACAGGACGAGATGGGGCGTACAGGTGCCATCTTTGAAACACCACCAAGGACAACGAAAGCAAAAGACCACAAACCTCTTTGAATGGCGAGTTGTAACATAAGTAGCATTTTATATTCAGTGACAGAGTCAAATTGTATATAATATAGAATAAATAAAATTTGTTCTGAAGGACATTAGCGCCACATAAAAAAATATATGTATACATTTTTCACTGGTGCAGCCTCCGCATCTCCCAGCTGCGTTTCTTTGGCTGTGAACTCGACTCGAATGAACTTTGCAATACAAGCAAAGACAACAAGGAAGGGTTTGGGGTGTTTGAAGAGCATCTAGAGCTCACAGCCTCGAGCTACTTAAACTGAACGTGCCTGTAGTTCTTCCTTGACCACAGCCACGTCGCTGTATGCAACAAATGACGTGGCCGGGGCTGCAGAGGACATTAGCAACAACTACAGGCGTCTCTCACACTGTATCGCTACTTCAGATAGAGATAAGGCTGAAAATGTGAAGTGACCCTTTAACTCCCTGGGTGGAGACAGCTGAAGTCATCGATTAACAGCACATCAGACGTCGTGCACTTCACATCGCCACAGAAACAGAAACGCTCACCAACACTCCAGCGTATAAATAACCAAGGCCAAGCAGAAATCATACGACTTTATGAAACTAAATTGCTGCGTATTAAACCAGGCTTGAGTAGAGTGCGGATCGGGCCGCGTATTTTTGTCCAAACCCGACCCGAACCCGAGATTTTGCTTGTCCTAAACTCCAGCACTACACAGGAAGTTGCCCAGAACAGACAGTAGGTCCATCATTTTTAGTTTCTCCACACTAGAGTTTCCCTAAAATAATGCCGGCATGACTGAACCTGACCCTAACCAGAACATGATTTCTAAATTTTTGTCTGAACCCGACCCGAGCCTGTCGGGACTTGAGCCGTCTGTTTTTTGTCCACACTGATCCTGCTGTAAGTGTATTGCTGTGTCATAGCCACACATTCAAAAGCATAAACTAACACAGCCTCTAAATGCACAAGAAGAAACTGAAATACATCACTGCATTAATTGTTTTTTAATATATTTATCCTATTGGACGTATCAAGTGTATGCTGGCAAACGTCTCGCCCCATGGTTCAAAATCTAACCCTCAGGTTGAATCGAGTATTCGGTGACTGTCGCGTCGCCTGAACTCCTCGAAAGGGACAAGCTTTCTCCAGGATGCTGTAAGGCTCTCTAAGTTTCTTCTACTCACAGTTTCACTATTGCAGTGATTTTTCTTTTTGAGCGGTTTGGCATGTATAGGAAAAATGAGAGCGCAAAAAAGTTTCCACGGGAATGTAATTAAGAGCTGGTCCATGATGAATATGTATAATGCCTCCATCCCTCTTGACTTTTTGCACATTTTCTTACGCGGTTAAGATATTTCAAAATACATTTATTCAGGATTTTTTTTTTTTTTTGCTGCGAGTTCTCTGCAAAAGCACTTTGCTCTATCAAAGAGAAAACAAATGTGCAAGAACTCACGATGAAGCACGAGATTTAAACTACACAGTTGTATTTTGCATGAGCATTCACCCCCTCGCTTCACTGCTTCAAACCGCCACACCAGGACTCATTTCCTCAACGTTTTTTTTTTTCATCATCTGTTGCGTCGATGTCACGTTGGAATTCAGTGAAGTGGTTCTGAACAATGCTTTCTTTTTTTTATTTTTTTATGCTGTGTTTTAAATTTGTCTTTCTCGCTAACTAAGATGAGACTGGGTTCCTTAATGGGTTTCAGTGGGATTTTAAAGGTGCAGGATGGGCTGTGCAGCAGAATATTTAAGCGTAGTATATGGTTCATTTATGGATGGTATTAGAGCTCTTGAAGTCTCACAGAAAATATGAAGCCCCACCCTTCGCAGTTTGGGAAATGCACGATTTGAAATATTAATGAGTGTTTCATCCATTGGCTTTCATATTAATAATGTACTGGGAACCCCTACTGACACCACACCTTCTGGATTTTCAGATATAGTGATTGGAAAAAGGGGTTTATTTATATGCTCTCTGAAACTCTACAAAAAAAAAAATAATAATAATAAAAAAATCCCTTACACATCCCTCAAAGTTTTGTGCATTTTCATTTTTTTTTCCCCCCATTGTTGTCTACCTAGAACCTTCTTTATTTACTTAATCCACTGCTGTGACATTTTCCTTTCCACCTAACTGTGCATCTAGGGGCCATGAAGGAGGCCCCTAATGGCGACCCACCACTCCTAATTGAGTAGCCTCACCTAATTAATTCACCTTTACCCTGCTTCTATATTTATCAGTTCCTTTTCTTCCTCTTCATCAAAATGTCATGTTTTTAGTCAAATTACAAAGATGCTAGCTACTCGCGCCACTCTGACCTATATGCCTGGTCTGCATGATTATGCTCTTTTGATTTTTTTTGTGGTTGCACCTTTACTCGGGCTGCTGGATGTGCTCTCTGAGACACAAATAGCTCCCAAGCCCTAATAGTTGGAAAAGGTCATGGAGGGAAGACAACACGGCACTTCAAGTTTTGGAAAATTTCAAGTTAGTTACTCCAGTCCGTTGTCTTTGTAGTACCAGGAAAATAAACCGGTTTCTCTTTTTTGTACTTTTTAATAGCTTTTGATTTTGAATGGTGCAGCCATGTGCACAAATAGAAATAATACACAGACTTAAGGCATGAAAAAAGATGATGATGCTAAAACCTTGTACCTATATGGAACTTCAGACAGCAGCGCTGATTAAAATGAGGGCATTTCTGTGCAGAGAGAGAGAGAGAGAGACAACAATTAAACAGAGCTGAGGCGCTTCTGGTGTTGACAGGCTTAAGTCCTCAAAAGCAGAACAGCCGCAGTGCTGCACCCTGATTGGCCAACAGCAGCAGCTCCTCTAATACAAATGAGGTAAAACCTGCTCGGTGGAGGTTTTCCAGTTCAAACGCTGCAAATTGGCCTGACTGGAAAAGATTTCAGTAATTCTTCACGGAGGGGAGGGGAGCCAATCAGGACCGGGTCCAACTGTGAGATGTTTGCCGGAGTTACAGCGAGCGTCCGCACACAGCACCCGCCGCTTGACAACGCTTCACTCGCCTGTATCGGCTGTTCCGCCGGTGCGGGAGCGGGTGTGTTTGTAAGAGATGCGGCTTTCGCTTTCATCGCGAAGCTACAACACGGACTGCACATGCACGCCAGTAAAACGTCTCTTCACAGCTTCACACACACACACTCCTCCTCCCCACCACCGCTGCTGTTTTCATTTTGCAGCGGTGTGCCACCAGAGATACAGCGCGCATTATAGGGCGGCTGGACATGGCAAAATGAAGTCCTCCTCCGTTCCACTCGATCTAGTGGAACAAATGACGGGCCGAGCCGGCGTCACGCGGACACACACCGCTCACCTGGCTGGTTAACACCTGGGTTGCCCCCCCTTTGCACATTTGCATAAAGCAGCCAAGAGGTCAACTCCTCCTTGCCACTTAACTTGCAAATTCCAGCTGCTCAGCTTCCCACAGTCCTCTGAAAAAAAAAAAAAAAAAAACATCTACGCTTGCTGTGACTGAAATGAACGGCGACCCTCACTTTGCCAGCCAATATCTCAGCCACTGCGCGTTCACTGTTTGAAACTGTCTGCCTCAGCCACATCAGCAACTTCAAACATCAACAATGTCATGACAATGTTAAATATTTTGTGATTGTATGTGCAGATGAGCAGGGAGAGAAAACAACAACAACAACAACAACTTGAGTTCCCATAATTTAACATTCCCTCCGCATGATTGCACAAGTTTAATGCAGATGCAGTTTTGGCCAGGTTATGATGCAATGCTGACGGACAGCAAACAAGATCTGCAATCTCCCACATTTTTTTTTTATTTTTTATTTTTTTTGGGGGGTATTTCTGCTTTATTTGAGAGCAGCAGCGAGGAGAGACAGGAAGGGCAGAGGAGAGAGAGGGGACGGGGCTCGATTTCGGACTTGAACCCGGCCCGCTGCGGTGAGGACTCAGCCTTGATTCGAGGTACGTGCTCTACCATATTTTAATCACATCCTGCGAGCTGAAATCTATGCTGTTTGTTGTTTGTTTTGTATGATGCATTTTTCAGTATAATTTCCCGGGGCTGGAGACTCTCTGCAAACCTCTGCAATTGAGAAACGTCCAAAGTCTAAATCGGCTCGCTGGGTGGCACCTGTCCCGCGTGGCGGCGCCAATAAAATCGGTTCAGAACAGAGCCATTACACTTTAAACCGGATTAACCCAGCCCAGATGCTCAGATGCCATCTCGGATACACGCAGGTTAAGTAGCGCGACATGGAAAACGTCCTAATCTCCGGACAGAGTGAAACACACAGGGCTAGTTACTGGGAGCCTGCTGTCACGTCGGCACGCTGACCCCACCCCCCACCCCGCTGCTTTACTTTCAAATTTCAACACTTGAGTAAATGATGTTTTTGAATCCATGTTGCCTGGTCGTTTGATAACATTCGCAGTCTGCTACACACGACATGCTCCCCTATCTTGGCTGTAGTTCACCACCGCGGAGCGACAACGAGCAGAAAGTTCGATAGAAGAAATGCTCAACTAGAATAACAAGTGTTGAAAAAATAATCTCTTTTAACCACTTTTCTTCTTTTTTTTTTTCCCCTCTGTGTCCAGCTGCACCTGTCTGGCCTCAGCGGCACAGCACCAAGCCATCAAACGATGAAACTGTACAGTATGCATGCTGAGAGTGTGTGTGTGTGTGTGTGTGTGTGTGTGTGTGTGTGTGTGTGTGCACCCACGCATGAGCCTGTGTGTTGGTGTCTCGCTGTGTAATCAATCATCAGAATCAACCAAATTCCCAATAGCTGGTCCGGCGGGCGATAAAGACGACTCCATTGTGCCTCAAGGTCACTCACCGTTCTCTATAAAGAGCAGCGGGGAGAAAATAGAAACTCTATTTTGAGGCCGACGCTATTAAATGTGTTAGATGCTGCGGGGTTTGACATTTAGCTGGCTTTTCTGAACCAAGAGTCCCGCTTTAATTGACACTAAGCTAAGCACATATTCAAATCTCAGGTGTGACAGAGTGAGGAACAATCTGAAGACAAACCAACCTGATAAATATTTCCACAATGCAAATCTCCTCTCGGAAAAAAGTTTGTCTTTTTCAAAGTTTGGTCGGTCGTAACCTCTCGCGTTCTGACAGCTGGCTGAAGCGTCTCCAAAAAACACATTTTAATGATGCACAGCGCACACACACACACACACACACACACACACACTCCCGCTCAACTTGTCCTAGTCACTAATGAAATCATCGCTTCTGAAATTACTGCCTCAGCCTCCCAGTGGGGGATGCATCTTTGAATTCAAGGGGATCAAATGCCAGCATTTTGAATTCAATATTAATTCTGCTCAAGTACGAGACGTAAGATGGAAACCGCCGTCCACGTGGCCCGCACGGACGTCGCTTCGGTGTTATTGTGGGGTCACGAGGAAGCCTCTTGATAGCGTTTTGCTTGTGTGATTTCACACGTTCCCTGTTTCCTGTTGAGACACGTTAGTGTGGGGACCGGGGTGAGACAGTGTGATATTAGTTGCGAAGGAAAACAAAGTAAGGTCTAAATATATATGGTTAGGTTAAAATATGCATGGCAACTTGCACAATAAATAAATAAAACGCTAAAATGTGCTGTTCTCACAATGAATTCAATTGGATATGTGAAAAATAAGAAAGCAAATGTGTCATGTTTTCCGCATGCAATATTAAATAGGTGTTTTTATGACATGGAAACGTGGCTAACAGGGTGAACAAGTCATTTCATATTTCACTGTGACTTTAAAACCATCCCTCACCGGCCTTTAATTGGCTCCATTCTGTGACGCTGCCATGTTTGAGGCGCCATTTACATTTTAAGCGTTCAGCTGATGCTCATATCAACGAGAGGGGTCAAAGTGTGCGCCTAAATTCATGTATCGTCCACACTGTCACATGCTGGTGTACGGCGAAGAGTTCTCACGTGGAGGACGAGGCACAAAGGCTGGCATTTTTTTGTTTTTCTCTCTGTTCTGACTCTGTCGCTGACTGAATCAAAGGGCTCTTTGCGTTATGAAATGGGGACACCACGCTGCTCACAGGCTTGTTTGTATTAGAGTCAGTTGGGAGTTTGGGCGGCATGCTGTTACAGATGCTTTTCTTCACCATGTTAAAAAAAAAAAAAAAAACATTCGAGCGCATATTAAGATTTTCTATGTATTCGACATAACAAACCATCATCCCACGTATGACTGGAGTTATTAAATAATGAGGCTGATTTTCTCTCCTGTCTCCACCAGTTGCCCCCAGGCTTTCATTAGCTTATTACTCTGTTTCTGAATTATGAGAAGCAGCTAACCCTAACCTTGCTAGGATTTTACACAATCTAGTGCCATTTTCTTCCCCTCATTGATCCGAGTCTTTATTGATTACCCTATTGACTCCGACTGCACAGATTACGTAACGACGAACGTGTTGCTGCGTGGCTTTAATTACTCGCATCTCAGAATTGCTTTTTTCAAAACAAGCAAAGCAGCTATATTCCAGTTTGTGTGTAAAGCTGTTACAGGCTGTGACGGGAAGACGAGTGTGGTGTTTAAAGTTAAATTTACTGACTCAGCCGCCTGGAAGAGCCTAAATTGGGACACTTGCAGAGAAAACATTACATCATGCAAAATATTAATAACACCACGGGTTGTTTGGTTGGAATTAAGTCGGCGTGTGTACCTGCACGTCTGTTTCGTGTTGCAGCATCTGGTCTCGTTTCAAAACCAAAACCACACACAGGCACACAAACGCACACTTGAGTACGCGTAATCCAGCGGTGTGAGATTAGAGCACTTGCAGCACGCAGGAGGAGATTAAGAGGCCAGTGATCTGAGCCTGTCGGCCTCATCTCGCACTGATCCGGCCCTGCCAGGCACAATAAGAGCAGTGAGTCGGGGTGGAGCCTCCCTCACTTCCTGCAACAACTCTCCTCTCTTGGCTCCAATGAGCACAGATCTGCATT
>OMLB01063019.1:2235-17589 GCA_900302555.1 Myripristis jacobus | reverse complement strand
GTGTCTGAGGACATAATGAAAACTGGCACCGGCTTGATTACAATTATCCCTGTACTCTCTCCATCAGCGTGCAATTCACTCCTCTCAGTGCAAGAGGCATTTTGTTTTGGATGCCATTCTTCTTCAATTCGAGCCGATTTTGGTGTAAAAACTTCCCCGTGCATCAGCTAGCATGCAAGCGTGCATCTGCCACTGACAAGCCGTGTTGAAAAATGACAGCATATGCGCGCTTGCTGCCCTCTAGATTTCATCTGACCTGATTTGACTGCACTCAGATCACTCGCCAGCAGATGTCTTTTATGTTGAGTGGATCAAACTGCTTTTTCCCTCCTTTTTTTTTTTTTTTTTTTTTTTCCAAAGACCTAAATACAGACTGGGAGAAAAATATCTGCCAATGCGCATTACGTACATCACAACAAAAGTGCCAATGCGCTCTGAAGGGATTTTGATCCAGAGGCTCTCCTCTTAATTTCCATAGTGTTGTGCATGATCCAGGCTTTGTGCTTCCTGTTTACGTGCCGCCACCCCTCTCCTCTCATTTCTCATCCTGCCAGGTACAGACAGCACAGCGATGACATCCTCGCATTAATTCATCCGGGAAGAAAGACAAAATTCACTGCCGTGGAGACGCTCCGCACAATGCTCCAGTCTAGTCGTTTTGAAACTGAAATTCATGTATTCTCTGTGCATGTTTTTCCTTCCTCCCATTGATTTTTTTTTCCAGATTTAGGATTTTCTTCTCAAAGTCATCAAAGAGGAGGCCTGAGCTGCAGCGGTGACTCAGCTCTGAGGGTCGGTGGTCCCCGTAATTACATTTCTCTGCAGTCAGCACATTAAGCCCGCTGCCACCGCTGCGGCTATAAGATTCAACAGAGTGATTTGGGCATTCCTGAATAGGCACTTGACACATAACAAGAGTTCAGAAATCAAAAGCACACTGCCTCTCCATTTCTAAATGAAAGCTAATGCACATTTTGACCCGTCTCTGAGCGAACGCTTGCTCATGTAAACTGAGTGGTAAACCGGCCAAAGTTGCACTACACAAATCGACAAAATCGACATATTTGAAAATACAACCACGGATTCTCTGCTCTGGGACCGCAGAGCGGAGAAGAAAACACCAAGCGTTGTAAATGAGATGCTGCAATTTCACCCCTGTTTTGCCCCAGTGAAATCCTGGTGGTGGTGGTCGTAGTTCAATATGATTACTGATGAGAAATCTAGTCTGGGAGAGCCTGAGAGAGACTCCATCCATGCATCCATCCAACCATTTTCTGCCACTTATCTGCTTATCGGGTTGCAGCATTAGCAGGCCGTGACGGGCAGCCCGGGCCTTCCTCTCGCCGGCCGCATCCCGAGGATCCCGAGGCGTTCAAAGGCCAACGGGAGTATACAATCCCCCCCATATGTCCTGGGTCTGCCCCGGGGTCGTCTCCTCCCACTCGGACATACCTGGAACACGTACACAGGTAGGCGCCCAGGAGGCATCCTAACTAGACGTCCGAACCAGCTCACCTGGCTCCTTTCAACATGGAGGAGAAGCAGCTGTCCTCCGAACCACACTAAGAGACGCTTCATCGCAAAATATCAAAAATAGTGAAACATAAAAGTGTACACCAGGGGTCATCAGTTACATTTGTCCAAGGGCCAGGGACAGGTTAGGGTTAGGGTTAGGGTTTATTACATGATCACTTTCTTACACAGTTAATGTTATTTTTATTACCATATATCAATGTTAAGACACTCCTAAAAAACATGGGAAAACCATAATAATAAGTGGATATCTCTTGGTAGAGCACAGACCTCCACCAAGGAGGCAGTTCACTGAGGAGGGGCGGTTCAAATCTGGAATACTGGAAATGTGTTGTAATCGCACCATGTGGTCCTGACTGGCAGAAAATGTTAATCAACTTCAACCGGTTTGGAAGCTGTTATGATGCAGCGTCCTGATTGGTGGAAAATGCTCTCCCCATGTTTGCATGAAGATCGATTCCTGATAAAATGATTTCCAACTCGGCTGTTTTGGGTGTTGCTTCAGTCTAGGAAGAAAAAAAAAACTTCTAGATATCCTAAATACCGGAACACATTTATTTCCTCCTCACATATTCTGAATTCATTAATATTCTGCAGGCCAGATGGGAAGCTCTGGCGGGCCGGATGTGGCCCTCGGGTCGCCGGTTGACAATCACTGCTCTACACTGAGCAGCGGCGAGCGAGGGCCTCGCCTGGAGAAAGGTGCAGAAGACACATTTCAATCAGGATTTCCAACTTCCTGGTCGGCAAAAACAGAAGCAATGGCCTCTTAAATCAAAGTTCAATCAACCCCCCACTTCATGAGCTGATGTCACGAAGACATGGCTATCCACAACGTCAACAAAAATATGATCTTTATTGCCTTTTAAAAGATTTGAAGGCTTGATTTTCCAGCATGAAATGTTTTTAGATCAATCAAAACACTAAGAATGTAGCTGATTATAGTTGTTTTTAGCTATTTTCGGTGTTTATGGTAAAGACTGGTGATAACATTAGTAAAGGATCTATGTTTTTCCCACCTTTTAGTGTTTGGTCTGAGGAGTGTGTGTGTTGCTGGATAATGATTTCTGGATAATGAAGTCAAAAATGCAACGCATATACATACATTTAAACACAAACTAACAAACTGTTAGTCCTTATGATGACCTTGGCCTTATCCCTCAGTCCAGACCTGTGTGTTGGGCAAATGTACGGCTCAAGACAACGACCGAAAAGGGAGCGAGCTCTACCTGAATCCACCAAGTTAAGCCCTACATGTTTGTCTTGTCCTTAAATTCAAGCAACAAGCAGACAAATCCAAGTGCGATGTTGAAGTTCGGCACATTTCCTAGTAAAGACCTGCCTGAAAAGCCCCAGCGATGTTTCCATGGCAAACCCAGTATCTCCGATTTTGTGTGTGTTTGGAACGCGCTTCCTGGCCCTGAGACTTTGCCAGCCCACTGCAAACAGCTTGTAAAATGCATGTGCGTCAACGGGGAAATCAAGCAGCCTCTCAGTATTCCATGGAAGTCGAGATACAAGGTTTTCCTGGGACAGCCTCAATATGTAGTCTCTGTTAATGAACCAAATCCTGACTGAAGGGCACAAAGGCTGCAGGCAGCTCGTGAGCTGAATATCTAATGGACAGACAGTCGGCAACAACTCTATAAATCACTGAAATAAACCATCAAATTGCCATGGTTAAACCAATGGGGGATTTTGAGGGCCCTCCCCTCTTCCCCTACATGTAACAACACAATTACATAAGATGAACATTGAAAAGGAGAGGAATTTTTATTGCACTTAATCACCCGAAACATTAGGGTCACGCAGGGCTTCGCGAAAACTGCAACAGTGGCTGCATGTCAATTATTGAACCGTACTAAAAAGTCAGAGATGTAAGGGCTCAAACGGCGTTTCTGCTGCTGCTGCTGCTGCGGTTACATCTGTAGTCTGCGTTTTTAAACAGTTAGACTCGAGCACCTCATTCCAAATGTATTAAAAATGTGCACAATTTGAACACAACAGACGATGTGCCCAGTCCACAATGAGGTGGTCTCTGGTGCTGTATTTTCCATCTGTGGCCGACTGAGAGCATTTTTTTTTTTGACACCTCTGCAACTGTTGTAAAAATTAATAATAAAAAAAAAAAAAAATCAATGAGACTGCAAGTCAGCAACACCGGTTTAACTTCTAAAAGGCCAAAGAAAAACGACTTATGAAATAAACGGCTCTCAGAAGGAAGAATGTTGATTCAGAGACCTTTAAGACTTGAATGGCCGAAGCTGATCAGAGTGAAAATAATACGTGCAGGAAATACACTATCGTATTAAAGCAATGTAAAAAAAAACAGCAACGTTGGCCCGCTAATTTTAGTTCATTCATTTCATTTCTTCAGTAGTGGTATGACTCGGCTGATCAGTGGGTGATTGACTGACCTGAGTGCTTGTTTCCTTGGATAAAAATCCTCGACAACATCTGTGTTTTCTGTTTTTGCTTCC
Organism: Myripristis jacobus; assembly: GCA_900302555.1. Taxonomy (NCBI): domain Eukaryota; kingdom Metazoa; phylum Chordata; class Actinopteri; order Holocentriformes; family Holocentridae; genus Myripristis; species Myripristis jacobus. Next base: position 13,576 of record OMLB01063019.1, on the reverse strand, counting down.
TCCTCTCCTACTCCATAGCTCTATTTTACATTATGCGTGGGCCAAATGCCACTGCATGGCTTTGTTGTCATGGAGAAAAGTGATTCAAATATTTTGAAAGATCATGTGTGCTGCATTCCTGCCAGGCCCCTGCATTCGAGCCAGGAATCACTGGCAAACTCTCACTTATCTCTGCTACTCAGTGCAATATCTGGGAAAGAAAAAGTTTGCAGCTGTCATCTCCAATGCAAACTGTAATTCTCCCGGAGAGCATATTATTATTCAAACTCAACTTACATGGAAACTTCCTGCCTCTTACTCTAGTTTTTTTTTTTTCCTCTCCAGAAAGTGAGATGGAAGCACAACCACAGAGTTTGCGGTGATGAATTATATAAAGCACTTGGCCTCAAATCAGCGAGTATGTCTGTCAGCGGGATATCTGATGGAGTCTCAAAGTAAGTGGAGATGCTGTGAAGAGTTGAATGTAATGTGGCTTTAAATGACTTATCGTACTGCGGCATGTATTGAACAACAGTCTGGGTGAGTATGAGGCAGCGGAGGAATGATGGAGTCAAATAAAAACCTCAGTAACCTCAGGAAGATAGCTTTGAACTGAAATGATAACAGGCAGAATCCGTGCCTCAGCTCCACTCGGTGCTGCAGTGTATGGGTTTACATCTGACATGAAGGGTCGCTCTTACACTTTTTTTTATTATTATTTTTATTTTTTTTCATCAGTATATGTAAAATGCATATCAGGCCTCCCCGACAAGCACACCAATTTATTATTATTCAATGACCGTCCTCAGACAAGCTCTCGATGCCGATTATGTAGAGGCCTCCCATTAATTTAATATTCTCTCAGCAACAGTCTAATTCTATAATTGGAGGACATGCCATGTCCTTGGGAAATATCCCATGCTTTTAATATAACTTTGATATTTCTTGCTATATTTTCAAACAGGATCATGTTGGGGCAAACGCCACCTTTGTGTTTTATAGCAGCTGTCGTTTCTTTGTAAAATAACACGAATACCACTAAAAACATTTTTTTTTCTCCCCCATCCAGTTAGAATCACAGTTATAATTAGCCCAAAAGCAATAAAAACAACATTATTTCTGAAATCTTTCATCATTTTTTTTTCTCTATACAAAATGAGATACTCAAGTCAGACCGGCATTCGTTGCCAATAAACCAACAATTAGGTGTGACGTAGCAAAAGTTGTGTTTGTCCAAGAAATCAAAGTAAGATATCCATTCAAAAAGCTCATCCCAATTTTAAAAAATTTAAAAAATAAATAAATGTTGTATATGACCTCTTCACATGATGTCATTTCCTCAGGAAAACAAAACTACAAGGAGCCCTCTCTCTCTCTCTTGTTATTCTTAACATTTGTTATAAAGTTGTATCTTAGCCAGGGAACATAATCACTTATATTATGATTATATTTATAAGATTTTTTTTTTAAAAGGTCCTTTTCATGTACACTACAGGCTCCCACCTGCAAAAATGTCAACGACTACCCTTTTAACTTGACAAATTAATCAGTTGTCAGTTATGCTCTCCAAAAATAATAAAATAAATGTTACAGTTCATGAATGCTTTGTAACGATCTCGCTCTTTCCTTTTTATAATTTTTTTTTTCTCACCCAATTACAAATTCAAATGCCATTATATAATTAGCCAATTAATGACTAAACGGCTCCAACACAAAAGGTTCAGTCCGATGGCTGTCAAGCCTCGGTTGCAGGCCAGTCAACACACCCAAGATGGGAAATGTTTCAGCAGCTGAGACAAGCTTCCTTATTAGTCATGGACACCTGAAGATATAGCACTAGGTGTTATTTATGCAATGTTAATATGTTTCCCATGGCTATATTGCATTAATGACCATGTAAATCTTGCATTTAGCTTAGAAAAACGATGCCATGACAAGTGCAGTTTCATGGTTTTGTGTGATAGTCCTCCAGTTGGAAGGCACTTAAACTGGAAACCGCTTCCTCCTGCAGCTGTGGGGAAAATATTTCCACTTGGCAAGGCTGATGATAGTTTTTTTTTTCTTCCTTCCTTCACATTAAGCATATTAGAGCAGAGAGTTCTGACCGCATCAGTGGCAACTGTGAGAGATCCTCACAAACAATGATCTAATTATCAAAAAAACAAAAAAAACAAAAAAAAAAACACCACAGGTTATTGACTGATGATAGCTTGCTGAATATCCCACCGAGACCAATTCAAAACACACACACACACACACAAATTCACAAATGATGGCCATGTTCAGGTTTAGAACAAGAGCGCTGCTGCACCACCGAGAGTGCAGTCAATGATGCACCATCAGCACGCCGTCTTTTAACCTGTAATGGAAACGCACAAGTTGCCAATGGTGCCACATTTGTCAGTTAGATTTATTTATACCACCGAGACCGAGGGGGAGTCATTTCCAAGCTGAATTGCCTCAGATCATATCCCTAAAGGTGTGTACAGTATGAGGTAGTGTGTGTGTGTGTGTCTGTGATTTATGCTCTCACTATCCTGCGAGGTAAAAATGCCCTCATAAAAACAGAAAATGCAGAAAACGGGCCTGTTTTCTGGTCTTTTATGTGGGGAAGGGGTTATTTTTAGCGGCACAGGCGGAGCTGGGTTAAGTTTAGGATTGAGGTTAGACGTGTAGGGGTTAAAGCATTCGGGGATACGCCAAAAATGCAAGAGTAAGAGTTTGTGTGCATGTGTGTGGCACTGTGTTCATCTGGCATCCCTCTATGAACCCGAACAGGCAAATTACAGCATGCATTTCAGACTGTAATGTGAAACGCAAACTGCAGCAACTTCCTCTCAGGCCCCAGTCACTTCCTCCAATAAACTCCACAAAGTTTGGCGATGGAAACAAGCTTCGTGACATCATGACACGGCTCCAGCAAGCATCTATTTTCCAAATGAACACTAATTTGGCCGTGACAACTAATGCACCTGTGAGGAAAAACACTGACATTTACTGCAGTCAATAATTCAGACCATTAACAAAGCCTGGGCTGCTGAAGTTATGCGCTGAACTTTTAGTGTGTTTCGCTTTAAATGAGCTTCCGAAGCATTTGCGGTTTGAACTTTTTTTTTAAATTTATTTATTTATTATTTGATTGTAGTCTAACCACTTCAAAACCATTTACACAGGACTCGTATGCATGAGGGAACCGCATTTAATTGCTGAATTACCACCGTAACCTCTGCTTTCCGCACAGCACATCCATGCAGGATAATGAAGTTTGAAATTGTTAATATGGGTTAAGAGTTTACAATTTGCCCATTACTGGTTTAGCCGAGCAAAAACTTGAAGTGTGCGCCGATGATGCTTAAAGAAACCACCTGCATTGCACTCCAGCATCAGTTTCTTTATGATTGGAGCAGCGTGCAATTGCAGAGACTTTGATTCATGCAGGATTAGGCGACTTTCATGATTTCAACTTGTCAATCGCCATCACACAGGATTAAAATCATGGGCAATCACAGACAAACTTTACAAATCACTCAACACCCTCAGCTACTGTAATACTAGTCCTACTGTAAATAGGTCTATACATGTGTTCAAAGTAAATATTATCCTATACAGCGAGAGCAACAGAACATGTCAGACGATCTCGCGTAACGCCATCGCTCTGCCTTTTTAATCGCGTTTGATAGCTGATAGCTTCAGCCATGAATCATCTGGCAGCTCTTCACACCACAGAGCAGCTCTTTTAGTTTCTCAAGCTCCTCTGTGAAGCCAGATCTCTAATTCTATCAAGAGTGGGGAAAAATAAAAAAATAAAATAAAATAAAATAAAACACAGTGCATCCTTTGCCGGTTCCATACCTAAAAGGCAGCAGAGCGGGCCCAAATGAGTCAGAGCAGAGTGCTGTGAAATGGATCCTTCCTGGCTCGTTTGATGGATATGGGGAAGAACAACTGCACACCTTAACAACAACAACAACAACATGTAAGCAGGAACAGGCGAGTTTTACCAGTAATTTCAAAATTCACAAATAATCTGGGATGGCGAAGCACAGAGACAGAGTTGATTCATTTTTCTGCTTTCTTATAATCACATTTTTTCCCAGGCTCGCTGCCTCTCTGATGCGCCACTGCAGGCCAAGATGAGCAAATTAAAACAAAATTCACAGTTGAAATACTAACGCAGATTGGATTCAGAGCAGAGAGATATGTGGTATTTTATATACATTTATTTTATGTTTTATTACATTGGGCTATTTATCACATGCTTCTTTCCAAAGTGACTTATAAGTACATTTTGCCAACAGTTCTCAAACCAGCCATGTGCTACAGTCTCCATCAGATAAGCTGATCTAAATGCATTTATCTTATTTATCTCAATTTATTTACTCAAAATTTGAAATAAAAGTCCTGTTGGGAGTGATTTTATGTAAAAATCTTGACTGTTTGGTGCACAACTGTAAAAATATAAAGTATATAAAGTGCACATTATCCTGCTACTGGCAAATCTGTCTTCTCTTCATCTGTATTTTTGTCTGGCATATTAATATTAAAATCCATAATCAGTGCAATTGCGAGTTCACAGTTCCATGTTTGTGATATCTCATGCTTTGCACCGAGGCAGTGATACACAAGTTCATCAAACACAAATCAATGGTAAAACATAAAAAAAAAACATATTTCAAAACTACCACTGAAAAATAGTTGAGCTGTTCACTAAATACATAATTTAAATCCGTTGTATCAGTGATCATGGCGTATTCGGTTACATTCAGAGTGACGTTCTCTGTCGGCGTCGCGTTCCTGGAGTTACACTCATTCACACCTCGAGCGTTCAAGGTCATGGATCCATTTTTATTGCCGAGCTCCACTGGCAGTCTGCTTTTTGTTCCCATCTTAAATGGCCGAGAGCACCTTTGTGGAGACGTGCACACACACAATGAGGCGCAGCGCAATCTCAGCCTACACACGACTGTGAAAAGCCTCAAAAGAAACACTCAAGAAAATATGGATCAAATTGAGGGAACTATAAAAAAAAATACGGGACAAACTGGGATAAGACGGTTTGCTGATGCATAGATGGGGTTGATATTTGTTTATTGTTATCAGGGAGCAGAAGTTACTAATCCTGTTTATTCCAGTAACTATAATGGCGTAGCTTTTTGGATTACCTGCATGTGAAAGTCAGTAGTTTTACTTTTACTGATGCTGAAAAATAACAAATAACATCCATTACAGATCCATTTCCTAGGCGCTCCATAAGCAACAGAAAACTGATTATTATAAACTGAAATATGGTGGAATCCATAGTGAACGGTGAGTCAGCAAAAAAAAGAAAAGAGGAATCCACTTTTCATAATTTCTATTTTTTTTCCACTACTAAGTTTGAACCGTGCCTTCCCTTCCCTCTGAAAGAAAGAGAGAGAGAGAGAGAGAGAGATCACTGTTCTCTTTCCTAAAAAGCAACTTAATAGCTTTTACTCCGTGTACATGTTAAATGAGATAGTTTGCTACTTTAACTCGAGTTAAGTTTTACTGCACTGATTTTACTTCTGCTTGAGTAAATTTTCAGCAGTGGCGCCTCTAACTGAGCAGGACATTTTAGTTTTTTGTTTTATTTCTGCCCCTGATGATTATCAGGCAGCATATTAGAAATCATCCAGTCATGTCATCAACCTCTAATATGGCAGAGGTTCCTCCCTGAGTGGTCTGGATAACCAAATACAACTTTTTACTGTGTTTTTTCACTTATTCACTTAACTGGTCACCAGTGTTTGCTTGCTGCACATTAATTCTTCATTTAAACCGTCACTCTAGTGTTTCCCTACCATTTAAGAAGTGCTTGTTCTAAAAAATAATTTCAACAGTCTGGAGACTTTCAGTTCCAGTGATGGTCTAAATGTTGTTTCAGTGGCTTTTGCATCCTGACAGGAATACATTTTGGCAGAAACAAGGAATATTTCTGTTGTTGTTGTTGTGGATTTATTGCACAAAGTGTCAGCTACTGGCCCTAAATATCCCTTATTAGTTAAAGTTTAAAGCAAATGTGACAGTATTCAATTATAATAATTCAAAAAATAAAGGAATACATGTGTTGATTAGCCTAATTATTCCACATAAAACCCACAAACCTTTATCCAACCATAAGAGGAGCCTATATGCTGTGCTGTTTTACAACAGACCGTTTGCCATGTTGAATGCCTGTAAACATGTGAAGTATGAGTACACCATGCTTTGAGGCTGTATTTTAAAGGACGTGACTCAACTGTATTTTCGGCTCTGGCCCTCTATATTTGAAGAAAAGGTTAAAATAAAAATAAAAAAACACCCCAGCGGAGCCTGAACAATGAGAGAAAGAACAGTTCTTGCACAACAGGATGTGAATGCAGCTAGAACACGGGGGCTTTGGCTGCACGTCTATGCAGAACAGTTTTATTTGTATGGGATTTAGATGAACCCCTTTGTATAAAGCCAGATCTTTTTTCACTGCCAACTGTATCGCTGCCCTGTCCCCAGCTTCTTGCCAACGCAAACATTTTGATGCCCCCTGAGTCTCACCGGGGGCGGATCATAATCTGCATTATCTCTGGTCCTGGCAGAGGGGGCCACGCAGACCATCGTGATCCAGCCGGCGATAAGCCTTTATCACAATGTCCTCTTCAGCATCAGATCAGAAGCTGATTTTCATGTTCGCCTGATAAGGGGTGCCACTGTAATTAATAAATACCTCCACAGTGTCTCTCCAAATAAATTATGGTGACATTTTGTCCTCCGCGACGCCCCTCACCGCTTAATTGATCTCATCAGTCTTGGAGATCTGGGCGAGGTATGTGGGCCAAATGATGGCTTCCACGGGCCAAAAAGTCTCTCTTAAACTTATTCCATTTATCTCTTCAGCTGAACCTGTCAATCCACGCTCTGAATTACTACTACAGAGGCATTTGGAATATATATCAGCACGGCGCACTGAGAATATGGTCATTTCCACTTCCACTGCCACTTCCATTGTCTTCCTTTCACCTCTCAAGGTCAGTGGCACTTTTAGTGCCGGCAGCGTGTGGTGAAATGTCCAATCTGCTAAATGTCCGATCCTCCAAAGAGGCATTCATTTACATTTTATAGGACTTCAAAGGTTGGCTAGCTATATCTGACAGGCTTTTTTGATGTGTGAGTGTTTGGTGTGCGTGTGTGTGCGTACGTGCATGTGTAAACCCCCCACCTTCTTTTTTTTTTTTTAAGTGTATATTGTGGCCATGTGTCTATGCATGTGCACATCTGAAATCCCTTTTGACATTGTGTGGGTTGTCAAGGCCCATTCCCCATCAGAATTGACGGGATCTGGAGCAATATGCCAGAGCCGGACTCTGGGGAAGTCAGTGTCATAGGTACAGCTATCTGGATGAGCTTTTGTAATGAAACCCCCCACCGCCTTCTGCCTAAGGCAACCTTCAAATTCATTGCCCCACACTCAGCAGGGCATCTCCATTTTACCGCCTCACATGCTTGACCTCATAAAAAAGTGGAAGTAAAGACTTTATCACACTAATGCTCCGGTCAGAAGTCCAGTATCCCCCACAGAGTTGGGAATGTATTTAGAATATGAAATGAGGCGGCCGAACCACGCTGACTGGTAAAAGTGCCACTGAGAGTGACCAAGAATTATAGATGCAAATATATGACTTTGATTTATGTAGATCCACTTGTCACAGGTCCTAGTACAGGATCTGGCACAGTATTTAAAGCAGGCTCCAATAAATAATCCCGTTGCTCTTACTACTCTAACATCTATCCTTTTCAGAGATAATCTTCGTAATGCCTGAATCCACTCCTGGCCTACCACCAGACTACAGTATTGATTTAACAACCTTGGATCTGCAGGTATTGGAATTGATTTCGCACAATATCAGGGCCTACTTTATGTAACTAGTGAGAGGGGCTCTGCATCAGCAGCCCAAGCTGTGTAATGAACAATCCATAGGACGATACTTTGCTTTTGTCCAGGCGGGTTACTGCTGAAGGTGAGAGCCGGGAAGGTTACTCCAAAATGGATTCAATTACAGGCTGCTGAATATTTTGCTTAAAATTCTGATCAATAATAAAATCCACAGCAGGAACTCTGAAATCTGATATAATTTGCACATCCTGAAACGTTTGATAATAAAAACACTGTAGCACGTTTCAATATCCGCGTCGTCAGTGGACCAGCGGAAATTCTGTCTAGGTATGGTCTAGGAATTTTTGGTGGCAAACCACTGGAAATATAACTAAATATTTGATGTTATATTAAATGAATTAAAGTGTTTCAGAGGGTGGCGTCACTGATAACAGGCTGGTGATGCAAAATCTGTACATGTCTCGCAAGGAGGGTTAATCTGAAATTTAAACCAATATTGAACCTTAATCTTCAATCTGCTGCTGATCTTTCATTTATTTGGACACTTTCATGCAAAAACAAATAAATAAATAAACAAGAGAAATTAATGAAAAGTATTTGTACTTCTGTCTGGGTGTTAAAACCTTGGAAGCGGCATTAACGCCGTCACGGGACACTAAAACTCTCCACTGAAACCCAGACTAATGAAATCATTTTTTAGGTTAGTGGCTCCTTAAGGCAACAGCAGGTAAACTCTGGGATACATTAAGGATTTAAATGAAGAAGTACTTCACAAAAACATTATTGAACGACTTAATCACTGAATTAATTGTGCATATACTTAATTTTTATTGCATGGTGTTCTCGGAGGATGTGGTCATCGATCAGCCAAGGACCACATGACCATCTGATGACGTCTGATATTTAATATTGGCCCCTTATATCGGTCTCACCTCTGTTGAGCGAGGATGTGGCTGCCATTATCTCTGTCACCTGACACAGGACCATATAGGCTAAACCAGCCGTGACAGATCTCTGCTCCCTCCTTTTGATTTGCGACGGCAACTGCAATACATAAAAAGTAACGTATTGCAACATAAACGGCAAAGCAGCTGCTTGTCCTCAAGAAACATGTTGCTGTTTCATCTTGGAGGAGCTGCGTCTGAGCTCTGAACGCTGGACTCACTGACAAGCCCTGTGGAATAAATAACTGATCATGTATTGAGTCTTGCGACAGAACACCCCACATCTCACAAGAAATGCAATGAGAAGCGAAAATGCCAACAGCGCTGTAGTATTTTCTGTTTAGATCCTGCGTGCACACCCCATTCCATCAGGGATGCACTGATACTGGCGCTGACATCCATACAGGGCTAAAAATAGAAAATTGCATTATATAATTTCTCCATCAGTAAAATCTGATAATAAGTGCCTCCTGTGATGTGTCACAAATAAACTACTGCTCATTTCCCATCTATTTGACTCATAAAGGAATGGTAGATTTGTCTAATGGAGAAAATGCATTATATCTCATTTATTTTTGCCCAGTGACCCAAAAACAGGCCTAATGGACCAGGTATTTATTGGTGAGTAATCCCCACTTGGGACTGGCTGCAAGATAAAGTTTACTACAAATCAGTATCTGCAGTGACAAAGCGGTATCAGTGGATCTCTTTTATCCCCCCTCCTAATTAGGCTATATCCTTCGACCTGTCTAGACCTCTTTCACACAACAGAGGCCTGTCAGCGCACACTGACTGAGCGGTCGGATGAAACCCACTGCAACCACAACGGTGCTGCAGCAGATCCGAGCCCACTCTTTTAATATCAATACAATCAATACAAAGCACCTACCCCTCCACAGATGAGGCAGGCAATAATCTTTCATCACTAGAGATGAAAAGAGGAGGCTGAGCTCGTTGTGGAGATGCTGCTCTGCCACACCGTTGAGGGATGAATCAGCCTGAGTTGATGGGGAACGCTGAGCAGGTTAGCGGGCTGCATGGACGGTGAGACGCCGGTCAGGAGCTGGTGGATTTGGTTAGGCTATGATCGCAGCAGTGAGCACCGCCTCTGACTGGGAGGCACAAACACTCTGTGTGTTTCACACTGCTCCCCTGGCCCGGCTGCCGTCCAAAACCACTGCTATCACAGGCAAAACAATTACTGTACTGTCCAAAGGGAGACATTGGACTGCCACCAACCAAATTACAACATTAGGTGTTGCCAAGGAAAGTGTAACAAGTCACAGCTTAAACAGACACCAAAGCACCAGCTGACGAAGTAGTTCTTGCAATTATACACCACGGCAGTGGGCTATTATCTAAAAGGCTACACAAAATTGGCTATAAAACACATCTGCTGGGTTGTAAAAACACTGCCACTTTAAGCTCCAATGCAAAGGTACTTGCATGGAGACTCCTGAAGCCATCAGCAAATGCAATTAATGCAAATTTAATGTTCGTTTTGGCAAAGAAAGAACAAAGATATTAATCAAGGGTAATTTGGTCTTGCATGAAATAGCACCCCCTTCATCCCCACCTACCCCTCCATACACACATACACATCACACACACTTTAATGATCTATTTAATTTTCCCTGAGAGCGTGATGCAATCCACCCCGGTCCCTCAGAGCAGCACAGATCTGTACAAGGGCTTCCAGTCATATGAGATACAGTAACACCAGCAGCCTCCCTATGCACTTCAACTTCACTTTGCACTGCAGGCTACTGTACGCAGCCTGCTATGCATCCTAACACATGTGACGGCAGGCGGCAGAGCCATCCTTCCCTGCCCTGCACCTCAATGAATGCAACTTTTACTTGAAACATAATTGCCATTGTCATTATTATAATCATTATGATGCGCTTGCTCCTGGATTGGCAACTGCGCCTTGTCTGATGACATTCTGGATGCAGGTTTCCAGCACCACAGCAACAAATCTCCTAGTCTGCTGTGATTGAGATTTTGCACCAAACAGAACAATCCCACATCGATTTGGATGTGGAGAGCTCGGCTTGTGCGTCGCTGCCATTGGCATGTGCCGAAACTGCATCTAAATCTCTTATAAATCTACATTCTTTTTTTTTTTTCTTTTTTTTTTTCCAAGCAATTCAAATATTAATGTGATGTAAAGCAGCTATTTTAAATGTTTATTTGCCATTATCCCCTATTCAGTAAGTGCGTTCCAGCTGCCGCTCGCAGACAAATGAATAATAAAACCGGAAAGATGAACCAAAGATAAACTGTTACTCACAGTGAGTAGCCGGTAGCACCGTCCTCAAGACGCAGACCACGACAAACCAGACGACGGCAAAAGATGACATTTCCACCTCGCTCGCCTCCGACGGGATCCAGGATGCTACTGTATAGATCCTTATTGTCTAATTGAGGAGAAATCCCCCCCACCGGTATTAAAGCTCCAGGTACCGCCGTGCTGGTCCACCTGACACCGCCGACTACCGACCACACACACCTCCAAACCACCAGCAGGAGC
>OMLB01063017.1:63665-92984 GCA_900302555.1 Myripristis jacobus | reverse complement strand
CAATTAACAGGCTTTCCACTCTGACCTATCATTGTCCTCTCCTGACCTAATACAATGCTGCAACAAAGGAGCTCTGCAAGTATGTCTCAATCAAAAGGAAAGGCTTCACGCGGACTCACACCGGGGAGCACAAATCACCTCCACATTTTTTCTGTGTATCTCATTTAGAGCTTTGCAGAATGAATGAGATCCACCAAGTAAAAAAGAATTCCTTAACTAAGATTGCATTGTATTAAAGCCTGAGAGCAGTCATGCCACGTGGAGGGAGGGGGAGGCACTGAGCCTCACTGTTTACCCCATGATCTTTCCATGATGGTGTTAGCCTCTCCTCCAGATTCATGGACTCAGTTCCTCATTCCAAGACACTCATTTCCTACATTCTTGCGGAAGCTGTAAATTGGAGCGGAGATTTCTCTCAGGACCTCTACCAGGTGAGGCAGTGTTCATGAACCTGCTTGTGGTTAAAAATTTTCCCCCTCCAGGCATCAATCCTGCTGAACTGTCTTGCTTGTAATTTGGTCCGGAGAATAAACACCAACTGAGGATTGTCTGGGGGGGGGGCTTGGTATTTCGCTGCTTCCAATATAGTGTGTTTTTGCCTCCGAGTTTTTGATTGACATTTTTCTCAAATAGTGAGAAAGACTGCGATGCAAACAATCTGACGGCTGCTGTTTGTGCTGACTTTGCCGCGGAGGACAAACTGCATCAGAAAATGACATAATTAAGAGGATTCCATCTCTATTCATTTTATGCGGTAGACAGGATTACTGCAGTTAAGATCAATTGTTCGTGCATTACAAATGAATTATGATGGATGAGTTTACAACAAAAGAGCCCTGCAATGCTAAGACAGCTCTTGTGATGAAACTTTTTTTTTTTTGTTGTTTTTCTGTGATTCACGTTGCTGAGTTGCATGGCTCTCTCCCTCCAAGTGTGTGTGTTTTTTGAAGCTTAGAAATGCTGCGTGGCACATTAAGGCTTATTTTGAAACCCATTTCGGTAAAAGGGCAAATGATGTCTTCCATATCATTTTATTGCAGTCATCTCTCCTTTTATCGGTATGTTTACTCCCAGGGAAATGCTCTCTACCCTTTCACTCCATCCCTCCCCACCACCACCACCATAAATAATTCATTAAGGAGACAAGGATAACAAGAGCATAAAGAAAAATATATGTATTGCGAGTGATCTGGGAGAGGAGCCAAAGGATCTGTCAGGCACAATTATGAGGAAAGGGGGAGAATAATTCCTCACATGTACTGCTGTGCAACCCCCCCTTCCCTCCCCCCTCCTTGTCCCTTTGGCTCTTGACTGGCTCTGTTCTCAGCTCTTGCAGCCTGTGTGGATGGGTGCATTAAGACACACAGGTGGACAGATAGGGGTTGAGAGTGACCCTCTGCTCTCAACACCGGAGCAGAGCTGCAGAGCATCAGGCTAAGCCACTGTGACTCTCCCAGCTCTCTTAATTGCTCAGTGAACCTGGCTGCAGCACTGAGCTGCCTTACTTACTGCTCCCCTGGGAGTGTATTACGAGTGCTCTGTCCCACTAATCGGCTCCTTTGTCCCCTATCCCTCCTGCACAGTTTGTCCACGTGTAGTGACAGGGCAGTCATGATGATACTAGCATCATCGCCTCCTTCCTTTGCTCTGTGTCCCCATCACAAGCTAAATCAAGAGACTGACTGGAGCTTTCTAAAAAGGCTTGTCTCTGTGTATTATTTCCTCACTACACAATTGCATGCAGATAAAATGCTTCCTCTGTTCACATAACAAGAGCAATACTGACAAAAAAGAAAAAAAATCACATTTTCTCTGATGTAATAAAAATATCCAGTTTGGATTGCTGTTGCCAGCAAATGTTTTGATTGCATACATTAATCATCACCCAAAGCAGAGATGAGTGTTACGCTCAAAAGGCACTGACAGCTTCTATATTTATTTTGTATGCGTCTGCTGTTGGTCAAACCACCCTTGTAAGATTTATGGTAATTAATTTTCTCAGCAAAAATTACACAACCCTTGTAAAGTTGTAACGAATGCTAAGGGGTGTTTTCTTGAAAGTGGTTGAGAACGTGTCAAATTAGTCTGAAGGATCTTCTGCATGGAGCCAAAGTGTCTCATGAACATCATTATTATTTTAGTGTCATCCCTTAACCTGGATCAAAATGTGTAAGGTAAGAAATACATGACATAACACACCATCTTTTATTTACAGACAAAGACGTATTGTTATTGGCTATTACATATGGTAATGCACCTATCTAAGTAATCAAGCTCCAACTGTGGCAATACAATTTAGAGCATGCATGATATGAAAATCTAAATGTAAATTATTTTAAGTAAGCCAATCAATAATTGTAGTATAAACAACTCAAGAGCTACAATACACACAACCAAGCAACACTTTGTGGAGTTGCAAAATGCAGCCACCACCAACACCACCATAGTTTTCTTGTTCATTTGTTCCTTTTGTTATTTTTAGATGCTTACGTGAACAGGCAAGAAAGACAGTCTCCAGTGGTGTAAAATTCACTTTCATTCCTTGTCACTAAATGGTGATAATGACTGGTAAATGGCAGAGCGACCCCTCAGAGGCAAAACGAGAACAAGCTTTCCTCAAGTTTGAACGTTCTGTTCAAACTTCATATAAAAGCTGAGCACCAATTAAATGCCTAGTCACATCTACTAGCCAGGTTTATTTACACATTTAAACATTTTGACATGCAAAGGCTGGTCTCAAAAAACAAAAAACAAACTTTTTACTTTACAAATTATAGACATGGCCAGCTCATAGATGACCTGATCACAGATGACCTGAATGATTAAAATTTACTCGAGGTCCCCAGGTAATACTAGTTCTGTAGTATTTTGGTCTGTTGTCATCACTTAAAATTCATGCAATAACATCAGCTGTGTTCAAAGCTCAAAGAGGCTTTTGATTCCACTTATTGATAAATGATAAAAGTGAGATCTGACTGGTCTCATGTTGTTCGGGGGCCTCATGTGTAAAGCAGTGCACCCGCAGTGTCCCCAGTGCAAAAAGTCCATGAGGCCCCCAAGCCATTGTATATTGTATCTTGTTTGCTCTTATTAATAAAGATTGTTACGTTAAATGGCATTTTGTTATGCACTGATACTTTGCCTACTGGACACTTGTCAGGGAGGAGCATTCTACGGGGGCCTCATCACAAAATTTGCTTGGGGCCCCAGTTTGGCCCGGGGCCACTCTGTGCTTCAGCCAGACTTGTTGAATAACATATGCTCCCTCTTTTAGTAGTTGACTCATCATATTCTATATTAAACAATACTCAATAGGAAAAATCCAGAGAGCCAGAGAGATGCACTTAGTCATTAACTAGCTAACAAGTGCATTCAAAGACATCCTAGCTGCCAGCGTTTTATATTATATGTGATTTATATGACACCATCATGAAAATTCATGGCTGACACATAAATATAATTCTGCACTTTCCACCATTTGTTGTCATGGAAGTTTTATAAACTACGTTGCATCATGGTTGCAATCAATCATAAACCCCATGTGTGTCCTAATTAGTCCTAATTCATGCTATAAGAAAACAGCGGTCAGCATCATGTACTTGACAAGTTTATATGTGATTTGGTCAGTGATCAAAGTGATTATGGTCCAGCTCTGTAATTTTGTTCGTTTTGTAAGCACAAATACATGACATTAAGTGGGAAATCATATTATATTCCTGTGAATACAAGAGACACAACTATTTCTAAACCAAGCCACTCTGAGTCTGAGTTGTTTTTTCTTTCTTTCTTACTTTTTTTTTTTTTGGTCTGTCTGTCTTTCTCTGTCTCTGTGCCTTGTTAAAAACAAGTTTTAAAAGAAAGGCCCTCACAAAGCTTTTTCACAAACCAGTGACTAGCAGCAGAAGCTGAGTAGAAGAAATCATGTCCAAAGTGTCATTTCAAAGGCAGAGCCACAGACTTTACTAACTGAAGTAATGGCACCATTTAAGTAAGTTCAAGTTGTAATTTGACAGTTTGAGTGGCGCCAAGCCTGTCCTGGAGGCTTGTGCTTGTTTCAGGGCAGACCAGAGGTGATTTGAGGATTTGAAATAGATCTTTCCACTGTACAGAGGAGGAAACCAGACTAAACCTCAGCTCTGGAACCCCAAATTTACTGCAAATAAACAGGAACACGTTTCAGATAAATATCTTGAACACGGGTTATGTTAGGCAAAGTAAGACCAAATAATCACCCAGTGGAGATCAAGAGAGAGAAGTCTGTGAAATGAAATGAGAGGATGCTTTTTAGCAAGTATCCAAAATCCAGGCCAAAGAATAACATTGTCAACATGAAACAGAGCGGCGGAAAAGAGGAAACGCATCCTTTCTGAAAACAGCGCTTTGATTATTGTGGTTGAACACTCAGCCGCAACTGCTTTACATTACTGGCACCAGGCTATGACCTTGCATTAGCTGGGAATCAGTATTTGGTACATGACCTTTTAAAACTGCTACTAATGAGATGTTTACCCGGATGAAGGTGTGGCATCGGCTATCCCATGCAGACCGCGGTGAAAATCCCTGCATACTGTGAGACTGTAGTTGTCGGCATTAGAGGGAATGAGATTACTGAATGACTTTAAAACGGTTAAACCATGCATTGTTAATAAAAGGCTGCCATCATGTCTCCACTGTCTCGGTCTTTTCTCTCTTCTCCCTCCACTTTCCCTCTTTCATTCTCTCTCCCTTGCAATCAACAGTCTTCTGCTTCTCCGCATTTTCTCCCCTATTCAGTTGTTGGCCTTGACAGGGATCGCTTTTATTCTAGCATCTCCTCATTAATAAGAATGCGGCTTACTTCTCCAAAATGGGTGCCACAACAGGAAGACGCGCACTCATCCACACTCACGCGCACGCACACACACACACCATAAATACCACATCAACTGGAGAAAAAATCCTTTATCTTTTATAATTGAACATGATGTCAATGGCAACATGAAGGATAATTTCATTAAGGAGGAAATGGGAACGTAATTAATGGCAGCTCTTATTATACAATACATGGTTGCCTCTTTTCATTCTAGTCTTTGTCTAGCTAAGAGCGGTGTTGATAATGTCTGCCAATGCGCGGTACTCTTTGTGCTTCTGAATAAGGTTTTGCTTAGTATCAACAGTGTTAATTAAGAATTTGTCTTGCGCAATGCCATACATCAGCAAGACATGGTTATGAGGGATTTGCCTCCTCCATCCCTTTGTGTTTTCCAGTTTCTCTTTATGAGCCTCTCTTTCCACTTCTCCTCTTTTCTCTCTTTTGGTCTAGCCCTCTCTCTCTCTCTCCTGGTGCATCTTTCTCTGTGACTCTGACGTTTTCTCTGCCCTCTTTTTTTGTCTCCCTCCCCATCTCGAGATCAAAGACGCACATGACCGAAATGAATGACTGTGTTTATCGCCATCTCCTAAGAATTTAATGATCTCCAACCACTGTAACGTTTCATGTGTGCAAGAGAACTCTTAGTATTCATGTGCACTGTGCAGATCATTTACATGGATAACAGTGTCAAAACATTAAGTGGGAGGTTCGGTGAAAATGGCTGTGTCAAGAGATCAAACGCTTTTAGTGCTGTGTGACTTTGTCAGTCGGTGTTGATGAGGGAAGCATTGCCTGTCATCACCTGTGGAGGGCAGTAGTCATCAATGGGCAACAGCCATCTGATGGTGTATGCTAGAATAGAATAGAATAGAATAGAATAGAATAGAATAGAATAGAATAGAATATGTGTTGAAATGTTCTCTTTAAAGAGGATTCAGTGACATGATACTGCTATTTCTCATACCTGCCCCCCATCTCGTGGTGTAAAATCTGTAGATGACAAATGGGAGGAAATCCTAACATGTGAATTATCCATATATCTATTTTTCTGTCACAGTTACAGTCAAATAGAACTTATAGAAACATGTTGAAATTGTCATTTTTATGCTGATGCCACCCCAAAAATGATTATATACTGTTTTATATTCAGTTTTTTTGTCTCTTCTCTGCTCTGTTGTTGTTGTTTTTTTTTCTTTTTTTTCTGTGACACAGTGTCTCCATGGGAATCGATAAAGTTTCATCTTCGTCATAATTTCTTTGTATGCATTGAATCCAATAATTTATTTTGTTGGTGAATACAAACAATCTCAGGAGGAAAAAGTATTGATTTCAATGGCCCAACTCCTCTCCAGAATGCTTGTTACAGCTGTCACGGACCTGTAGGGGGCGTCAGTCTGAGACATGGCTCATGAGAGGTACTGTACAAGAGGACAGGTTTTTTTTACTGATGTTGGAGAGTTGCATAAATCTAAGTGACAAAATATTAAAACTATGAAGGTTTTTTTCTAGATCACTGACAAACAAAAACACTTACTTTTAGAAATATTCCTCAGTTGAAAGAAACAAGCTTGCATAACCCTCATAACCTGTTCAAAGCTAAAATTTGCATTAAAAAAAAAACCCTTCTTGCTATTGGGTTTGCAGTGGCAGAAAGAATGCATAGCAGCAGTGATTTGGTTTAAATCTAATTTCTGGTTTTTGGTTGTATTCAGAAAGTGCTGTGACATCCATAACTTTTAAACTGCAGGAGAGTTCATAAAAGCGGTTAGAATATTAGTTTTGCTTTGTTCTCTGGGCAGATGTGACTGCTGTGCTGGTAAAACGGTAAACATTTTTCTGTCCAAACGCCTGGGAATAATGTCAAAACATATTGAATCCTGAGGGACCCCACAAGTAATATCCGCTGAGGATGAGGATGGGTTGCCTCTGGAAACAGCAAATGATAAGTCCATTAATAATATTAAGAACATTAAGACCTTCAAAACACACTTGTAGTTTATCAGCCCCCCATTTGGGTTTGTTTTTTCCACACTCTGTTTTCATGGCCATGACTGGCAGGGTTTTTGTTCTTAATATTTTTATTCTTAAAAGGAGCAACAGCATCAAGAATACTCAAGCAAGGGCTGTTAAACCAATCAACACCAATTTCAGGACTGAGTGGAGTGTTGGAAGAAAATCTCTTGTGAAACATTTGAGAATTTCCTGGCAGAAGCAAAGTTAAAGCTGCAGGAAGAGACGCATGCACAGAATCTGTGAGAAGCCCAGATGCAC
Source organism: Myripristis jacobus (assembly GCA_900302555.1). Lineage (NCBI taxonomy): Eukaryota > Metazoa > Chordata > Actinopteri > Holocentriformes > Holocentridae > Myripristis > Myripristis jacobus. The sequence continues at coordinate 85,861 of OMLB01063017.1, read as the reverse complement.
GCTTTTCTTTGAGTCCACATAATATCTGAAGTGAATGGCAATGATAATAATGTGAAGAACCTGCTGCTTAGAGGAATAGTTCACAGACCTTAGATAATTTCCTGCTCACCTCTAGTGCAATATATTTATGCAAATAGTTTTTGCATGCAAGGTTTCCAGTTTGTCATTATTTTCCCTATTCCATAACGCACTAGGGCTGGATGGGTATTCATTTGTGGTGCTAACCTTGTCTATTGGGTGAACTGTTCCTTTAAAATGAACAGAACAGCAGTGCAGAGGGAGCAGGAGGGTCAGCAGCAGCAGCCTGATTGTGTAGAGTCTGACAAACGCACTATGAAACGTACAATAACGTTCAGCTACTTTTTACGTCTAACCCTGGAAAAAAGAAAATTGTTGATTTAGCACCTTAATCAACTTTAGTTCAACATGTGCACTTCAATGTGGTGGCAAGATATCGCCTATCCTGTCCCTTTAAATGAGTGCGTTCTCAAACAGAGAGCTAAATTTAAAAACTAAATCAAGACTCTTAAAATTAAAGTCACTGGACAGTCGGCTAACATGGATGTTAAATTCCCCAAATATAATTTCATCATGTTTTGGCAATCAATGGTAATCAGTGCCGGCAGACCTGATAAATCATTAATAACTTCAGTGTTTAGCTGTGGGGGGTCCAGGCACTAGGACAGAGGAGTACCGCCATTAATTAAGAGGCTGACTGAATTAGCTGAGATAGGAGAGCATTTGAAATCAATTCTGCAGTCAGCTGCGACTCCATCTCCATGGCCAGATAGCCTTGGTGCAGGTAAAAGTAAACTGGGGGAGTGGCTTCAATCAATGAGGCAAAGATTTTCTCACTGAGCGGCATGTCAGTTATCAAACGTCTAAGAGATTTGAGCACAGGTAAACACAGAAGCTGAATGAGATTATCTCTAGTGGACAGTAGGTGATACAGACAGTGACAGGGCCCTTAAAGGAACAGGGTGGCGCAGTAAAATCTACAAGGCAGGAAGTGGGGATGGTGATGATGAGAGCACTGCTTTTTCAACGGCAAAGGCACCTCAACTTATTCTGTCTTTTTTTTCACTCCAGAGGAGAAAGAATCTTAGGCTTTGAGGTCGCAGTGGCTTTAAGTCTATAAGAGCATACTTGTGGTCAGAAGGTAGCCATGTCAAATCCCTGGACCAGCTGGGGAAATCCAAGCAGGGGAGAGTGAATGACTGATGCTTCCCTTGATCGACACTTACCATCAAGGAGCCCTTGAGGGAAGCATTTAACCTAGAATCACTGCAGCTGGATGTAACTGTATCAAGATGAAGCAACAGTTGCTGCTGCAAAACAGCGTGCAGGCGAAGCGACTGGATAAATAACTACAATTACGCACATAATAGGTGAAGAATACAAAGGTAAATTCTTTGTTATGCCTAGGTATGTCCTTAAGATGTAAATACTCTTTAAAAAACACTTTTCTGAAGACAGTTAAATGAACCAAGGTCATCAGTGTACTATATAAAACATTAATGCATTAACGCAATTTTTTTCCCCCCAATTCATCTCATAGGTTTTGCGTTTTACACAAGTTCCACAACATTAGACACAATAATGGACTGTTAAAGTATAGACTGTGTCAGGCCTTTGGCTCCTGCGGGAGAGCGTCTCTTTATTTCCCTGAGTGCAGTTTGTAAAGGAAATTGGTTTATACTTATGAGCCATTGATCCACTGAGAAAAGTACAGTTCGTCATTCAGGAGCTCTGTCAGACAGAGGATGGAGAGATAAGGGAGAGAGTCCAGGGAGAGATAGAGCCAGATAAGATGCATCCACCTCCACTATCAGTACAGTCTCAGAGGACATTGTGTTAGACGGGATATGAACGGCTGGCTGCCTGAAGGATTTATTCGCAATGCTGAACATGCTGGATTCAGAGCTCAAAGGTCAAAGTTTAGAGAACAGGAGGTCATCGAAACAACCGTGTTACAGTTTGTGTAACCCACCCACTTGGCTCTAACCAGCTGAATTGGTTATTGTATTCAAATTTTCCATCAGTACTTGTGATGGCTCTAACTATATAACACACCAGAAGCTCATGTCATTTTGTCTTAATGAGTGCTCTGTGTCCTGATGGCCAAATTTATAGTCAGTCACTTGTATGAAGTTTGGGAAGCGTGCAACATGACAAAGAATAGAATATAGCTTTGATCATGAGTCTCTGCATGTCAGCGTCTGGCCGGTATGTACAGTTTGTTGTGGTGTCATTAAAAACTGTGCAAGGCTGTGGGAGACAGAAGCCTGAGATACTTGCCATGAGGACATATTGTTTCCAATAGTTTCCCCTGAGTAACACTTATCCAATGCAGAGTGAGAAGTTATGAAGGCCCTTTGTATTAAGAAAAAAGGAAGACTGTGTTGTAAATTTTATGAAAAGCTTTTAAAGCATACTGGTTATGCAGATTAGGCCATCATAGCAGTCAGGCTTCACTGCACGCTTGCTGAACCAGTCCTTCACTTCAGTACTTTCGCTTCTCCACAAAGAGGAATTATTTGTTGGAAAAAAAAAAAGAAAGAAGTTTTGCTCTTTTTATTTGTTGAAGGTTTGATATGGTAACCAGTGGGGCCTAGACTACAGAACTGTGCTTTAAAATGTAATAGCTATATTCTACTGTAGATTATCCAAGCAAGAATTGTCTGCATTATTTATGTCGGAAAGATCCAGGAAAAATGCATGAAGGACATTTACAATGGCTACTCCTATTAAGTGCCATGAGGGGGAAAAAAAATCAATCCTAATTGGCAGGGAAACACCCTGGAATGGTCACGGGGTAACAGGAGTTTAGACAGATACACTCACATCCATGATCAGTTTAGTCTTCAGTTCACCTGATTTGATTGTGTTTGGGCATCAGTTGGAGGAAACCAGTGTGAACTCCAAACAAAGACTTATTTATAAATCCTGTTAAAATGCTGTTAACACATAAATCAGGGCTAAAGAAATGCATGTGCCACATTCCATGCAAAGGTTAAGATTTCATAAGAACCGAGCTTGGCATGAGTGTGCATACCTGTAGAGAAACATTGGCTGTTGATCTAAATCTGCTTTCCAGTATTTGTGTTTTCACATATTATAATTCTGTGCTATAGATGAACAACATAGTGTTTATCATCACTGTTTATACAGTCGTGTTTGTGTGGGTTACAAACCCAATGCTTTTTGCAGGTTTACCTCTGATAAGAAAAAAAAAGCCCTCTGTAGCCATGGAGACGGACTATTAAAAGCTTGTAAACACTGAGGATGAGCTGACAGGTTGGACAAAACAACTGTCTGATATCCTACTAAAAGTAAAGTCACCTAAAATAATAATAATGAAAAAAAAAAATTAAATTGCCTAAAACTTATCTTCTGAAACTTCTTGTTGTTAATAACTATTGAGGACATTTTACTTAAAATTTGCAAGACATTTTCCAAATCACTTTCATATTATTAGCACCCACCTACCCTGTATCTCCATTATATTGATAATAAGCAGTAATACAAAGCACTGAAGATTAATCAGTGTACCTACAGTAAACAAATAAATCAATAAGGAACAAACACAAAAAAAGGAACAATCTTGGCTTCTTGAGAGTCTGGATATCACACACACCGTGCTAATGAGCGTGAAATGTTGATTAACACCTTTCCAAAAAGAGTAAAGTACACTTATAATTCCTGGGTCACCTGCAGCAGGCTCATCTTCCTCTCACGCAGTGATAGAAGTGTCAATCTTATTTCCTGCTACAGTGCTATTAATTACGGTTTCCCCCATTATTCAGGCACGATGTCTGTCAGCGGGCGAGAGGTCTGGTCCTCTTTTGTCTCCAGCAGTCGCTCCGGCACTCTGATGATGAACAGAAATGTGATTTTAGCCATTAAATTTTATATTAGACCAATTCGTTTTTATTTTCATAGAAGGTTCCACCTCTTGGAGCTGGCAGCATTAACTGCTGCGGTGACACATTGCCATTGAAATTTTATTTTTCTTTATTGGTGATACCCGAACTGTGGCCACTAAACAACACTTCCTCGCTTCCTCTTGCCTCGCCGTCACAACAAACACCTCGGTTTAAATCTCTCCAACAGTCCTGCACTCTGACTTTGCAATTTTTTCCTCACTCAAAGAGAATGAAATAATAAGCACGATTATGTGCATATCAATATTTATGAAGGGTATTTCATTATTCATTTATGGCTAATTGTGAGAGTTAGCGGGGTGGGGCGTTAGGCTTGTTCACATGAACAAAATGACAGGTTGATTTTTCCCTTTTTAAAAAGTACGTAAGGTTTTAGTGTTGAATTGATGCAGCGTCATTTAAATGAGACCCAAGAGTGTGGAATTAGATTTCTTACGATGATGACCTTGATCTCTATAGCAGTGCTGAATATGGTAATAGTGAGAGCATATTGTGTTTTAGTAGTTATCATGCTCAGCGACAATTGAGAGGCTGTATAAACCTAAAGCATACATTATGTTAGATTTCTGCGATGAATTAACCTGATCTGCTTTACTTCCAGAGGAGTGCCGCCACTTAGAGAAGATTGTAGCTCTTGCAGTGGCCATGCTCCGCCACTGTATCTGCATTCACAATATGTCATTACACGTTCAAGTGTCAGAAGAGCAATTCACACTAATGGAAGTAATTACACAGAAATTATAACCTATCTGAGCGAAAGAGTACAGATGAGCAGGGATCTGATTGAAATAGGTGCTTGTCACATAATCAACACATCTCTCTGCTGGGTATGACATACTTAACCACTGTGCCATCAGTGTCAGTCTTCTTAACGGCAGAGTTGAGAGATGGGGAAAAGACTGACATTTCCATAATCTTACATGAACGGTGAATTTGACCTTGTGTTACTTAATACCCAGCACAGCTCAGCACTCAAAAGGACTCTTATCTCCACTGTGATGAAGTTCATAGGGGGGGAAGTGGATTCATCCCCACTCCCCACGGAAATCCCAAGTGTTGAAATCTATTCACTCGATATTCTATGTATAATTGGGAGTTTGATGAAACTGATAACAGGGCTGTCCATTTTGTAATTGTGCTCAGCCCGGGCCATGTTGTCAGAATTTGCATCTGCTCCACTGATAGTTGAGTTATTCCGTTGTTCTGTCATAGTAGAAAATTAAACATCAGTACTTTTTCATCATTTCCTATACACTTGTGTGCACAAAAGACAGCCCAAATGAAATGCTTTTGACTTTTCACAAAACAACTGTGACAAATACAAAATATATATTAGACATTTTTGTTTTGTTAAGCTTTACAATATCATAATAATTCATTTTACCTCCTTCATTTAGGTGCACTAACACTTGTGATGCCAGTAGGTGGTACAGGGAAAATATATCCGTCTTCACTGACTTTTGTTTGGTGAAGGTGCCTGCTTGGCTTATGAAGGCCGTCACATCAAAAGTACCCGTCAGTTTTCTTCACACTGGGTATGGTTGGATCCAACAAAAGGCGCTGAGCGTTTTGGTGCTATACATGTGTGTATTTGGCTCAAACAGCAGGTGTTGATAGCAAATACATAGCTCATTTTTCAAAATAAAAATCTGGTTCCAGTGATTGTGTACTGCACTGATATAGCGGGTGACCAGCCAGTGGTGTCGTTCCTGCTCTAGCATTGCACAAAAGTGGTTGGTTTTTCACTAGGGAGGCACCTTTACACAATGCAAAGTCAATGGAATGGGGCAAGAATGACATGTTGCGCCCTTTCTTTCTAAATCAACACCAGTTTTACTTTTGTTTTTAATGGATTGCTATTTTTTAGAATCACAGGTTTAAAAAGCATTTGGGAAATTATTCTTGCTTCCATACATGTGTGTTACAAACCCAACTAGAGTGTTCATAAAGATCTGTCTGTGCTTGTTTATTTCCTTTTGAAGCTTGGTTATATTTACTGACTCGTTAAGTTGCCTATGTCGGTTGCGATAAGTTAAATGTTAACGCACACACTCTTAAATGTGATGTTAAGACTGTTTTACATCAGGTGCAACTATCCAGTTCTCTGAGTAACAGTAAACTTTATATTTATACAGTGCTAGAGTCTAACGTGCACTGAGAGATGAAGTGATGTAATCCGCTGCATGTAATACGTGACGAGAATGAGTGCTGGAGAGGGATAAGTGAAAAATGAGGATAGCAACATTTCACAGTCAATCATACTGATTTTTTTAGCAGTCTGGCATCTGTGTTTTTCATAATTGATTTGTTTACTGTCTGAAAAATGTGGAAGGACATTTCTGAGTAAAACCGAAAGAGAAGAGACTGGCACTTATACGCTGAAATTAAGTTTAATAAACATTCTGGGGAGAGCAGCCACACCGAATAGCAGCACATTTCTTTTGTCTCGCAGATCCTGTTTTAGGAGACTTTAATTGTCGACGCTGTCCCTTGCCTGGGAGGTGTTACACAGCCAAACTCTTCATTTTGTGAGGAATACAAATCAATACATTCAACTTTATTCATTCCATTTCAACTAAAATGAGTTGAATGAAGCAGAGCGGACATTATAAACCACATTTCCAGCGGCATCAGTAATTTTTTTTTTCTTTTACTCTTTTTAATATTTGATGTATTGCTGTTTCAGGTTATAGGGGGTTTATGGTATTTATAATGAGCACAAAAGTCACCCATCCACTTGGGATTTGACCAGGCAGGCAGCTCATTATAATAAAGAAGAATGTTTTCAATACACTGTATGTATAGTATATCACAGCTAATTGGAGTTGAGGATACCGTTACTGTCAGTGGTCTGAACTGCGACCCTGGCATTTTCAGAAAGAACAATCCCTGAACCCAGTCCAGGGCCTTTTCAGTGGGGTTATGCAGCGTTTTAAAGAGCTTCATAATGAGTGGTTGGGTTTAAAAGCTGAGGGACCAGGGTACCACTGAACCCCCAACCCTGACTGATATAACAGAGCTAAATTATTCATTTGAAGTAATAGTCTTGCTGATGAAATATTCATCATTCTGTAATGAGGGATGTATTGATTTAAATAGCAGCACTTTGTTGAAAGCCTCAGCTTCAGCTGGTGAAAATGAGCTAAAAGAATAAAAAGGTATTCCACAGATCATTTCTCATATTTTTATCAACACTGGGTGCTTGTACTGATTACTGATCAGGGACATTTCTGTTGAAACTATTCGCAGGGATATCACAGTACCCTTCATAGAGAAGAAAATCAGCAAGTAGAACTGATGATGGATGAAACTGTTACCCTTTATTGCATCACTTTGTAGTGAACCTCATTTGCCTGAAGTAAAAATTCTGTAGACTTCTTGACCAATTGTGACATAAACTGATACATTGTTTTCACAATGAACCGATTTTTTCCCCTCCAAAGTAATTCAATACTTCAAAGGAATATTATAATATGAACAAAGGCTCCACACAGTTTGGATAAGAACAAAATGATGCTGATTTTCATTCCTGCTTGACTGTATGTATTTATACTTATTGTGAGTATATTATCCATCATGTAATAGCCCTGCAGAAAAATTGTGCCTTGGTAAATTAGTAAACCATGAGAGAAATATGGATGGATAGTACACTTAACACGCTGTGACACATGTCTGACAATATGTAATCTGGACTGACTGTGTCACAATGAACTGGATGGATATAAAAGTGCAGTGGTGGATTATTCTGAATAGTGGAATACATCACCCATTATGGTTTATCACTAACTGATATTTGATATTTCTTCATTAATCACTAATTACTCCTTGTGCTAGCTCTGGTTCCTTACACAATGAGAAAGGTGGAAGGTATTTGACTTGGGCCTATCCATACTCATAATATTTTCATGTGAGATATTTTATGCACATATTTAGTCTGCTGACTGACACAGATGGACTATCCTGTGATGATGTCGCTGTCACTGTGGGAATACAAACTTTTACATCAGACTTAACCGACTTAGGCTCTCTTTATATTCATAATCAAGTATTTCTTCTATGTTGACAGTAACACAATCTTGGCACACAGACTGCTGGCCTAATCATGTGACTTCTGACTAACATAAATGACTCTAAAGAATCGGTGATGTTGTGTGAGCCAGACATATTCATCTCTTGACTTTAGTATTTCACAGCACAAGTAAATATGCTTATGTCTGTAATCAATCACACGGTTTTTGCTGTAGGCATTTGGTAGCAAAATGAGAAAGAGATGGCTAGGGTTATAGATAGTCCTGCATTTAGAGAAGAGGTAAATGGCCAACAGCAATCCATGCAATCTGATTATGACTAATGGGACAGTACGTTCTGGTGTCAGGCACAGAGACCAGACAATGGGCCCTTTTCTACTACCTGGTATCTACTCCACTTCCTTAGTTCTACCTACTTTTTTTGGATTTCAATTTGGCAACAGTCTGGGATAGTATCTTCTACAGGACAGTATTTTTAGAATTGCTGCCACCAGGTTTCCAAGCAAGGTGAGCAGATACTAAAATGTGACGTGAAACACTGCAGACCATTGAAAGGCCCTGCCAGTCGCAGCTTACAACCAGGGAATACAAAAAGCAAGATTTGCAAAACTTGTGTCATAGTTGATAATCTATCCATGTAAAAAAAAATATTGGGGCCATTACTCAAGAAAGGTAATGTATTAAACATTAAAAAGTAATGCATTACTTAGTTACTCCCTGTGGAAAGTAGTTTGTCTCACCACTCATCACATTACTTATGCATTACTCTGCAACATTTCCTGAGATGAATTGTCACTTAATTGCCAGTTAACAACATAATGTTGGACCTTACATATGTCCATGTATCAGCACAAATCCCCTCCCTAATATTAAGGACATGCACAAGATATTTCTTTTATGGTCTTTAATAAAGTAATACCATAAAGCTGACAAAGCCAGTAAAAACCAGCGCATTTGATGTTGTGTTCACAGCAGTGGAGAGTTGTTTCTGGCCTGGGCACAGTTTGCACTTCATCATCATATTCTTCTCCTTTTGCATAACAAATTCAAAGTAATGTGCATATCTCCACCCCTAAAAACTTGTAGACTGCTCTGCCAATTTGTTCCTAGGTCACACACGAACTCTAGCCAAAGTGAGTTGACAACTCATGAGAGGTCAGTTGACTCAGACTGTTGTGCAGGCATGCATTAAGACACCCATTAAACTGAAGAACGTATGTAACACAAGTACCACCACAATTGTTTGATTTGTAAATGTAATGTGATTACTGAACGTAGGAACAGTAACACATTACATTACTTTATTACAGATGAATGTAATGTGATTACAGTAGTGCATTACTTTGTAACACATCACCCCCAACACTGGTAGTATGTACAACTGGGGTACTATGAGCGACGGAAACAAAATCATGAAAAGTAACTGATACCAAAAGCGAGCAGAGCTGAGGTTAGTAGAGCAGATACCATGTAATGGAAAAGCAACCAATGTGCTGCTGATGGTTTTATTTTAAAGACAATAATGTCTGGTGGCTAAGCCAAGACTGCTGATGCATCTTCAAGTTGGCAATTCTCAAATCAATAGACAGTCTATACAATATTGATGAAAATAAAATGCAAAGTGTTACATATTGATAGCTCATAATACGCCATCATTGATGAAAAAGCCAACTTCAGGCACTGATGCAACATCATATGAATGGTATAGAATTTAATGTATTTCTTCACATAAAGAGAGAAATAAGAATATGCAGCGTCTAGAAGATGTAATTATTGTAATTGTCGAGATGAAAGAGTGCAATTTCAATTGCCTCAAGTAGTCATCCAGTTGCAAGATCCATGTGAACCACCACTTGGTGTTATGTAATGATAAACCAGCTGCTGTGTTTGTGTTTCATCACTGACACCACAATAAGTAGAGGGTAAGAAAAGAAAGATAATAGAAAAGCTCTCTGCCAGCACTTTTACCACAGTGTCAATACCTTAGCATAAATATTATTGGTAGAGAGCCAAGATATCACTAAATCCCAGCATCTTCACCTCAGTAAGACACCCTGAAACGAGGCACTTTAGGCAGCATGAACCAGCTGAATTGACAGAGCTGAGAGAAGATCAGAGGGCAGTCACACTTTGGTGAGTATGAAAGAATGAAAGCTTGTAATTTTCAAATTACTGGAAACCAGGAAAATCTCAACAAAGTCAATGCTGTGGTAATGGGTGAAGCTGTTCTGGCAGCATGTGCCAGAATATTGAGAGGTAAAAAATAGGGACTCCTACTAAGAGTCAGGCTCTTGTTTGTAAGAAATGAAATAGATAAAAATTATACCATTGTGCCACTTTAACAAAATATGTTGTTCAACTGTGACTTCAAGACAGCAATAGAGCATGAAAAAATATGACTATGGAAAACTGAAACTATCATTAATAAACACATTGGAAAGTACTGTTTCAAGTGCCTGTTCATAATTATTAATTTGCTGCCTCGGTCCCATGAACATGCTATGGCGTTATTCAGATATTGTCCCTACCTGCAGCTGCTCATTCATGCATACAGATTACATTAGCCTGAGGCAATATGGAACATTTCCCTCTCTTAGAAAAAAAAATGAATATACCTTATTTCAAAGAACCTGCCTAATGTCTTGTAATTTAAGGTGAACCTGACAGATTAAAATTCTTGCATGGCTGGCTCAACGTTCTCACAGTGCATTTCTACACATTTTGGGACTTTGGTTGCAGACACGTGGGCATATGTCAGAGATTGCATGGGTCAACTTTCAGGAGTTGGTTGTAGTTTGAATGGCTTTGAATGGCTCCATGCTATGCATATTTTCATTTTATTAATAGGAATCTTTTGTTGATTATTGGCAGCAAAGGAACTGATTGGTGTGCAACAAACTGAAAAGCCTCTTGGGTTACTTATTTTTTGTCGTTTTTCTCAATTTAAAAATTGGTAGTTATCTTCAGGGGATGGCCATAAATAAACTCTATAATCAACCCGCCCAATTACATTAACCTTTGAGCTGCAATAACAAAAAAAATTGGAAAAAAAAACAACAACAAAAAGAACAACACTGAGTAGTCTTCATTTGCACCTCTATAAGATACTTAATCATCACTAGTCTGAGTCCCGTTTGAGAGCCAAAAATAGCCTAAAGATTAAAAAAACTAATTCAAAAAAAAAAAAAGACTATTCCAGCTTCTTACAGCTTGTATGAAGAGTCTGTATGTATTTTTATTCCATCTCAGGGCCGCCCCTTCCTAAACGCAGACCACGTGCTGAGCGTAGGGCCTCATGCGCAGAAGCGGCGCATACATGCACACCACAGTGTCCCTGGCGAGCAATTGGCGAGGCCCCCAAGCCATTACTCACAAGGCCTGCACACCCCAACTCGAGTCAGTTGAGGTCTGTCATCCATCGCATTGACAATCAACATCTGACCAATCACAGCTCAGAGCCGGGCACCAGCGCAGGTGAAGAGATGGACATGAAAAGACAATTTGAATCCGGGGGAAAAAAAACAAACAAGAAGAAGCTCAAGCTTCACTCAAAGGTGGGTATGTTGTTTAAGTAAAAATCTAAATATAAAAATCTGCCGTTCATTTTTCTATTTCAGGTTCAAGTTTTTTAAGGATATCTGTTGTTGAAATATTTTTTTTATTTCTATTAAGTGATGACCTAATTTATTCTTTATTTCAGATGTTGTTTTTTCCTATTAAGGAAGATTGATACATTAAATAACATTTTGTTATGCACTGATATTGTACCTATTGTACACTTGGCAGGTAGGAGCGTACACCAGGGGGGCTCATAACAAAATTTATTTAGGGCCCCACTTGATTAGGAGCAGCTCTGTTCCATCTATAGCATTTATGACCATACAATGGAAAGATGCTGCCTATGACAGAGAAGAGAGAAAGCTAATATAAACATGACATCTGTTAAAGGAGACTCAGCTGATGGTGCTCTGGATGCATGGCCTGTCAGCTGCTGGTGCCTCACTGACTTGGTTCATGTTGGGGGAATGCAGGTAAAGCAGTGTGGGGTTTGCACATTTTGGTCATACACATGCCACACATTTTGAGATGGCAAATCTGACATTATGACTGAAGGGTTGCACTAGAGGAAAGGACGCCAAAATTGATAGGATTCATTCCCTGGGAAGCATGAGTACACTTAGTGCCTCCTGTGGAGGGTCAGATAGTCAGAGTTAATGGACTGCATAACTGTACACTATTAAATTGTTTATCTAACCATTTAGCTGTGCAATAATTTATACCTGTAGGACTTGACAACAGTTCAATAGTGCAACATTCCTGTGTATATGTGGTGTAAATAGATCAACTTTTTTTTTTTTTTACATATGCTCAATTTCTTATTTCTGTATTTACTGTATTTTGTACGATTAATGCACATATTGAGAGTTAATGCACACAATGTACATACCTTTGATAGAACATTATAGGCCTACATAATGCACATACTGTAAGGCAAATATTTTTAGCTTTTGCATTTCTTTCTATTTCATATAATTCTATATCTTGAGAAATGAGCAACTGCAAATGACCTAATTATCCCTCGGGGATCAATAAAGTATAAAGTATCTGATTCTGATTTTGATTCTCAGCAAGTTACTTGATAATCCATCCATTACAGATACGGCGTGTAAAAGTTAAATGTTGGGCCCGATGGTGGTGCTAGAGGAAGATTGTAGGGTCACATATTGAGAGGAATCTTCTGGTTACATTTTGACATGTTGTGTGCAAAGTTGACATTATGGCCTGAGAGTGGCGCTAGAGGCAAGCGCTTACCAAAATCGACAGGGTCCATCTTCTGGGGAGCATGACTGTACCCAACAAACTTCATGGCAATACACCCAATCCACTCAAGATATGATATTTTGGAGTAAAGTGTTTCGGACACAGAAACAGATGGTCCAGCATGGCTGTTCTTACGCTCCACCTAACAGGGAGACACAGGAGGGTGAGGAGGGCTTAAGAAAAAATACTTGAAATTTCACCTTGTATTATTTACTCTCAATATGGAGGTGTAAGTGTTCATTCTGCCGCTTTTATAATAGCATTTCCAGAGAGCAGGTACTTGAATAGACCTGTGACAAGTTGTAATGGCTACTGGACAGTTTAATGAATCTATTTACAGCTCAGCAGTCACCAGTTTAGAGTTTGTTTGTAATGATTTTGTTGTGACAGTCAAACAACAATTTTATTTGCCTGTTAACAACAGAAATCGACTTAAAGTCCAAAGTAGCAAACAACTCTCTCAATAAAACATGAAACACAAACCCTTTTTTTTTTTTTCCATATTTTGAATTAGCATAATAACACACAATTAAAGAAGACTGAAATCTTGATAGCTGGTTTGATTTTTATGCTGTATGCCTGACACTGAAAGCACGTTCTGTCAGGAAAATGCTGTTTATGTGAAACATGACATCAGGCAGATTGTCAGACTCTTAACGGCAGAGAACAAATGCCTTAGGATAATTTTGTTTTCGGCAGGAGAAAATATGGAATAGCAGCCTTGTGTGCCAAAACTTAACGGATACAAGTTAAGGATGCAAACAGGCACCATTTGTCTGAGGTAAGCACCAGCCTACATTCTGTTCGTGGCATAAACTGCTGATTAAACATGACATATTTAGGGGGCTGAGAGAAGAAAAAGTGTCCCTGCTGGCTAAAATTAATTGAATTACAATTCTGCCGCTTGTCTTTATCCAGCTGAATTGTTCATAGTGCCAAAATCTGAAACTGATCATATGATTGTGAACCATTTGAAAGGAAGGGTTTCGTATTAATGGATGATTAAAGATATTCATAACAGAGTCAAAGGCTATAGTTTTACTTTAAAGATGATCACTAGGCTCGTTTATACTTTTTTTTTGCAGTGGGTAATAGGTAGAATGAATTTCAAGGCTATCTTATGTTCTTCGCTGTTAATATTTATTTAATATATGATTGAACTTCACAGCATTGACTAAATTGCACTTCTTGTTCCTCGATGATATGTTCTCAACAAAGATATCAACAAAGAGGTATCTGTGGTGAATGAAGTTGCACAGAGAGCTCATGTGCCCACGGGTTAATCATTAAGAGGCTTTTTAACTTGCCATGTTGGATTTATATCTCAAATATTTTGTACCTTGCTGCCTGGAGTGGCTCTAAACCAGCAGTGATTCTCCAAGGTGTTTACCGCAAGTATGAACACAATAATCTCTGAGCTACACACCTGCGTTAATATGACGCGGTGTGCAATCAAGACGTCTCTTTCATGGTTTTTTGTCAGTTTCCTCTGAAGGATATTGCAGCGTTCAGCTGGAAGAGACTGCCATCACCATCTTGACAAGGTCTTAAAGTGCCTTGTGTATGTCACTGTTCTCTGAGGAAAATGGCAATGTGTGCAAGGACGTGTGTATGGAGACAGTGCAATTAAGTCGTGCCCACACCAGGGGGGAAACAATTTATCCCTCCTCATTGACTTTGCATCGCGTGAAGGTTGCTCCTTGACTTTTAGACAGGGAAGACACAACATAATCAACATACAAAAATACATGCATATTAGCGATTCTGTGTGTGGTGGGGAATGCTCCCCCAATGCAAGTGAATGCAGTATCATGTGCAGTGTTAGTGAATGCAGCTCCGGGCCTGACTCCACTTCCAGTCACTTCCCTTATCGGGGCCAGACTCTACGCACACAGACACCTGTGGGTCTGTGTACGCAGCTGAGTGGAATGCACAAAGTCACGTTTATCTGACTCCCTTTCTGTTCTAGCTTTGGTCCTGGATTTGACCTTTTGGCTGAGCATATTGTGTGATGAAACCCCAGTGGTATGTAGCCTGCAGACACAGTAGTTTACGTAAGAGACTACTCCAAATGACACTGTCTATTTTAGCTGTTACCTTTTCCTTCATTTCTCTTTTCAGTGGAGCAGAGTGCCATAATGCTGGGAGGCGTGGGACCTGTGATGATGCTGTCAGTCATTTCTCCATTCCCTCCTTATTGCCCTCACCACACATAATTTAACACGATGATAATTGTTGCACTGAGTCATTACCTATTTTCGTCACATGATTATAATTCGACACCTTATTCACCTTTAGAAAATAATATCTGTACATTTCCATATCTCGCAAACATGTTCACTTTAAAAGTTCTCCCACAGACATGCAGATGTTAAGTACTTTACTGATGAAAGGCGCCACAGTTCACTAATTAGTTGTGTTAATGTGTTCCTGGGTCAGCTGAGACACTGTGTTATTTATGGCTAAGAAGGTGACACATAAGAGTGCTTTGTAAACCAAGTCAAAGTCACATTGCTGAAAGTAGACAATTAAACTGTGCAAAAGGGAACAGAGCATATTAAATCCGTGGAGAGCGGTGTAACACGTCCAGAAAGAAAGTTGTACTTCGTCTTCATAAGTCTAATGTAACAGGAAGTAATTTAGCAGATTTTGCCCTGCATTAGGCCCCACAGAAGTTTGAGAGACTGACTCATTTGTGACTTCTGCTAAAGGAGTTAGTCATAAAGCTGACAGGCAGCGTTAACGACGCAGTCGAGGGTAAGATCGATGTGGTGGACGTTTTTTCCTGTTCATAAATAACGATTGCCACTTCAGTTTTCCTGCTTGCACTGTTTTGGAAGCACCGACTGCTGCTGATCATTTGCATGTCACATAAGCAGGACATGCAAATGATGATAAAAGCAACCTGCCGTGCAAGAAATAAATGACAAAAATCTAAAACAAATGACTTTCTCTGGCAAGGTGGTACGGTGTAAAAGTTAGAATAATAAACAAAGTATCTCTAAAAGCTCAAGTGTTTCAGTGCTGTCCTTGGAAACAGCACTGGAATGCTACAACTTTTCTCTTTCTATGTAAAGGTCTGCTGTTGAGAATGTTTTTTTTTTTCTCTCTTTCAAGTGCACGTGTCAACTCCGCAAGGCCACCGACATGATAGTGAGCGACAAAGCATGGCGGCATGTTGGGTTGCTGCTTGACGTAAATCCACTGACTCTACTTTGCATGTGTTTCCAAAAGATTAAATGATTTTATCAGAGTGGTCACAGTTCATCAAAGGCAAGGGCTGAAGGTTAACGGCTGATGAAATCGGCCGTGTCCGCATGTGGGTCGGCTGCGACCGTTTTACTGAGGGTTGTTTACCAATGTTCATCAGAAAAGGCAAGGGCTCGCAAAGCACTTGAATCTGATGGATGGAGCTGCGTCGTCATTAGCTCGCGATGGCATCAGTCATGGATTTGTTGACATCACTCTCAAACTGAAACCAAAGTAAACAAGACGTTTCAAGGTGCACTATGCAAAATCGCCAACTGTGAGGGACATTTAGACTGAACTAGCAAAAAAAAAAAGCAATAGCATTTAATAAAGGTAATAAGGATTAAATTTGGTTTGGTTGAGTCAGTCAGCCCTTGACGTTTTTGCATAGCCCAGCTTTAAGAATGCAATTGCAGTATGTTCAAAACAAAAAAAACATTCAACTTCCAGAAAACCTTGATGGAGGGGACACAGTGGAAGAGCTGGAATTTTTCAACATGTCCAACATCCTTTTTAGCACACATCATCGTTTTGTTTTCTACTAGTAAATTTTTATCCTTCACAGAAACAACAGACTTAACCGATACTGCTTTTAGATGCGCCTTAATAATAGTGTTATTCACCCTGGTGTGGCATTTATCCAGCTTCTCAAGTGCCATGTCAATGAGAGAGCAGATTTCTATCATCGGGGTGAGGGATTAAGAGAAATCTGCGTAAGTGCAGTTAGATTTTTTCCGGTGAAATCTGATTACTGTGGCATGTAGAGTATAATTTTATGTCAATTTCTGAATGTCTTTTTTTGTGTGGGCATGTGCAAGAGGAAAGACCAATAAGGAAACTGACATGATGAACACAAACAATACACACTGTACAATGCTTGGGAGATTAAAAATGGCATAATTTTCATGGTTACTGGAGCATTAATTAATTTTATGTCAATGTTACATCTAATGAAAATATAAGAAAATGATAAATATATCTGCCACCCCCATCGCAGAAATTGGGTGAGTCAGAGTAAGGTAACCATATAAAGCTGTTACCTGATTTCCTGCCATAACCAGGTTACTCACAATAATTTGATTTCTTGTGTGCATGTAAATGTAGCCGGTGTCTCTTCAGATGATGCCATGAAAAGATGTCAGTGAGGCCTTATTATGAATCCTAATACAGTTCCGAGCAAGATATGCCCACGAGGGTCAGGGTTAAATGAGAGGTTTCATGACGGTCATATCAAGGCAGTTTTAGTGAATGGGTAATAGGTGCAATGAATTTTCCAACTAATCAAAGCACTTGTGGGAGTGTCTGGCCGACAACTGCATTTGGGTTCACAATAATGCCTCAGTGAGGGGCTAGCGTTTACATTATATCAAATTCTCTCTCCTGGGCAAACTCAATTATGTAAAACATTTTGTGAAAATCAGCCGAGTTAATTCTGCCAAATTTATACAGTGGTAATTTGTAGAGCTTACACCGTGTGTATAATGGGAATCAGTAAAGGATCGCTTTATGAAGAATCAAAAATAGCTAAATCACACTTAAACTCTGCTCCACTCTTACTTTTGTGTTGTTGTATTACTCCACGTATACCTCTCTGTCATTTTTTAGCCCATCTTTGGCAGGGTGCTGTCAGGTGAGAAATGGCCACACCTGGAATGTGTTTGTGATTAGTGAGGCAGGATATATGAACCCTCCAAAGAGACGGAGCTGCTGTAATCTGGTCTCTGGTGGTGTTTCCTACAGTGAGCCCCGCGCTATTCTCCGAAGAGTCTCTCACACCTTTTGTCAAAACTAGTCTAGATGGAGGGGTAATATTTACTGAAGTGATCTGCCTTTTGTTTTACTACTTCATTTTTCTTTTGTGTTACCTAGGGAGACTTGGAGAGTTGTATTGTCACCCTGGAGAATTTTAAATACTTCTTAGTATTAGATTTGTTTTCTATATACGCTGTGCCTTTTTGTAAATTCACATCTGTTGATCCTTATATATTCTTTCTGGAGCCCTCACTTGTTGGGTGCTTGATTTATTCCTTTGCCCCCTTACATTACCACTTTTACACCCCTAGACATCTGATATGAGTCATAACACCCTCCATCTGCCTGTACTTTGCATCCACTCTCTATATTAATTGCAGGAGCAGATTTATTCATGTTTTCACTGACCCCAGGAAAGCTGCAAAATCCCGGTTAATAACTCAGAATAATAAGATGCGCCAAGTATGCAGCCATTAATCTAACTGATAATCTCATCTGATAACTAATATTTGCTAAGTGAGCTCTGAAATTGAAACATCGCTTATACACTGTCCAGCAGGGAGAGGCAAAAGGAAGGTCCTCATGTTACCCGAGCCACAACAGTACCACTACTGTCTACTTCACCGATAGTGAAGTAGACAGACAGCCAGTGTATCCTTTGACTGAAGTACACCATAAGCACCGCTCATTATTTCGCCTCTTCACTATGTACTTTTCTCACAGCCCTTTTTGTATATGGAGCACACAGCTAGCCACTGTTAGAGTCAAAAGGCTGCTCAGGAGAGAGTGACCTCGGAATTGGCAAAATACCTATAAGAGCTGTTCTGATTATGTGACCGGTTGGAGCTGCTGAGCCTTACGGAAGCAAAATCCTCGGAACAGTTGCAGCTTCCAGGTACAGGCACGGCCACACTGCCTAGCTGACCAAGTGGGATTTTAAAGGTTTGGGATGAGGGTGATTAATCTTTTTGCCACTCCTTTTTCTGAATATGGTCTTTTTTCTTGCATACAAACAAGCACAAACAAGACATTACACAATGAGGTGCATAATTTTTACTACATTCACAGAGTTGTCCACAGGAATGAAGCCAAACACATATAAAGCCTTGCCCTACTCATTTGGCACAAACGAGATCAGATCCACACATACAACAACAACAAAAAAATCTCTAGTTAACATCTGCACTGTTTTTTTTTTAAATCTTTTTTTTAAAATCTCAGTGGATGTTTATTTTCTGCACAACATTAATTTGGGATGTGATTTTTATCTGCTTATTGTTGTCTTATGTTTAAGTCCCTCGGCAGTCCAGCGCATGTGCAGCGGCACCGTCATAGCTTGCACACAGTCGAAACCTGGATGTGCGAGAGGTCAGTGCCATCCACCAGGCATTTGAAACCTCACATTGCATGGCTACAAATAATAAAAAAAGTGTAAAATTTCACAGTTGACGAATAATAACAAATCCATCTTGGATGCATGTGCTGTCATCACTCATTACTCATTACGTAACACTCCCATCTGAATTTGTTGTAGCATACCATTCGTTATAACAATTCAATCTAAATTCAATGCAACTTCACAGTATCTTGTAAAACTGTGGTATACCTTCTTCAGTGGCTCAATCTAAATTCTTATGTGATGATAGCAGGAGAGAAATAGGCGTGATCCAGCCTTCCGGAAAACCATATACTGCATGTTTGAGACTGTGTGTATTATGCGTAGATATCTGTCATCTCTTTGTCAGTGGCTGTGTGTGTCTGAGGACAATGAACTGTTGTTTCAGAAATGACAACTGTACACTAGGTTTGATAGGACCAGAATGCTAATAAAACAGGAACATGGTGTTTCCGTGTCAAACTTAATCTAGCATACTCTCCTCCAAGTGCAAGATAGTGTACCATCTCTCATTTCATCTGGTTGGAGGCATGATAATTTATGCAGTGACTGAGGGGGTGCTACAGAGTGTGGCATGTATTCAGTGATATGGTGTGGGTGGATGTATCAAAAAATGCTCTACATTTGCTTTGGCCAGATGATATTCTCCTATTTGGTATGAAGCGTTTTATCCTATATATATGTGTGTGTTGATACAGGTCGGTTTGCTACACACAATAAATATAGAGAGAATCAAATTATGCCCAACATTCAAACCAAAGGAATAATTTTAAGCAGGGGAAGTTCTGTTTGAACACTAGACAAAAGGTTTTCTCCATTTCTATGGCGAGGTTCTCTTTGAAGCAGTTCTGTGTGGGCAGAGGACAAAGCAAAAGTGCAAAATAGCATCTCATCTTTGTAACTGCTTGTGAAAAGCGAGGTGTTATCTAATGAAATCTAATGAAAATCAGAAACACTATTCCCCCTGCGGAGCCTCTGCCAGAAGAATGTCAGAACAACTGAGCTCTTGTCCCTACTGTCGCTCCTGCTCCCTTCTTTCATAATGAATTTAACGGGCTTCCATAACGAGGCTATTATAGACTCCAGCCTCCCAGCCGAACAGAGAATTAGATAAGAGGGCACCTGGACACTTCAGCAGCCATCAAAATAGATGCCAATCAAATTAGCCAAGGTCTGCGTCTGTCCCTTGTTTTTCTCATAAAAGACAAGGCTACACAATCATCCCCTGGAGGTTTCTTCAGCCTCTGATTTACTCTTTTCATTTCCTTCAACCAATATGCTATCAACAAGACGTGCCCTATGAAATATTAAGGACTACATTCACTATTTTTAGAAAACAAATCAACTTTTGAATAACAGGGAATCTAGAAAAATGTCAAAAATCCTCATACATATTTATGCTACAAGGAGGCATTATGGGAAGGCACAACCAGTGCATGTGTCCTGGATTTCCAGTCGAAATCATGCAATTTACCAGCCTGGTGCATCCATAATCTGATTTCATGACCGCTGTTCACTTCATGAAACAGAGTCTGGGCTCAAACCGGAAAAGGGGCACCCGTAATGGACGTTTACAAAAAAATACATAGCAGGTGACTGGATCGTCCCGTCAGATCAAATGAACCGTATGATGTGGTGTGAGAGCGGCGATGCTAAACAAACAGCCAGTGATGGTGAAGGTGAGAAAGCACACAAACACATACAGAGAGGTATGTTTTTTCTGTTTTCTAATTCAGTGCGCCTAGCTTTGCACTGCCATCATCACCTAAACCACATCTACAGCTCCTCAAAGGATGCTGACTGGTCCAGCTGTTTTGTGGCTTCCAGTAACACTTCCATTTGAGCCGAGGTTATTATAGTTTTGCATTTTTCATTTGTTTTTATTTTGGTTTCATTTTGACTTTTTGTTTTCCGTTTCAATTTAGTTTTAATTAGTTTATAAAGTGGGTTTGCTAGTTTCGTTTCTTATTTTTTGAAAACGCTTGGTTAAAGTTTGTATTATTTTCTGTGTTAGTTTCATTCTTTTTTTTGTAATATGGGGTTTTCTCAAGGGTGAGATGCAAAAAAAAAAGTCAGAAAGTGCATTGTGTAATAAAACTTCCAAAAAGTTTATTCACTGAGGACAGATGAACAACCAAATTAACTGACAAAGACAAAAGGCATTTTCTCTGTAATTTATCGAGAAATAGTTTATTTGAGTTAGTTTTGTAAATACACAATGCAGTTTCAATCAGTTATGGAGTTTTTAAAGCCTTGCTTTAATTTTTATTCCAGTCCATGAAAACATTTCGTCACACTCAGTTTTCATTATTTTGCTCATTTACATTAAAGGTAATAATGTGCCAGATTACCAGCCGGTAGATTTTGACCACAATCACATGGATGGATGGTTCACATGGATACCCCAAGTCTTCATTTTAAGAGATTTGGTGATAGTAATGCTTTAGATGTATATTCGCAGTAGCCCTCCTTGAATAAGTACAATGAAAAAGAACATGCAACATTTTTCCAATTTATTCCATGTCTTCATGCCTCTAATTAAGTATCTCATTACTGACGACTACAGCACCAAGTTCAGAGAATGAGGAGGAGGCAAGTGATGATTTATTCTCCAAACCAGGTTATCAGCAGAGAGAGAGAGAGGGGTGTCAAACTATATATGGGGATTTTGCACCCCTGTGGTCGAACAGTATCCTACAGTCCCATCAAAACATCTGTCACGTCTCTGACTTTGTGTTAAGAGTAGCGAGGGTGGAGGGAGAAGAAAGAGAGGAACATTAGTAATAGAAATATCACTCTTGACAGTCCTTGACACCACTTTTTTTTTCTAAACTGCTGTGATTCACCCTGTAATTAAAAAAGGAAATGGTCCGCATAATGGTGCAGTGCTTTGAAATGTCATTTCTATGCCTCCAGCCCACTGAACAGTAACTTAAAGGGAATTGTTTCCTAAAGATTTAAGTCTGGATGTGGCATAAAATGGAGTTTATCCAAATGTCACTGGCT